>CBVK0101678368.1:0-10098 GCA_900067695.1 Picea abies | reverse complement strand
CCTTCTTTCATTGCTAGAGTCTAATGCTATCTTACTTGAACTAATCTAGTTGTTTCTAGTTTATCTCTTGCTCTTTCAACTAGACTCATAACAACTTGTTTGCATCATTCATTATCATTTTCATTGCTGACATATACTGTTACTAACTGCTGCAATTAGGGACAACAAGATTAAATTTCTTTTCCATCATATACTTGGGCTTGTATCGTTGTTTTTCTTGTGTCACGAGAAGGTACAATCAACATTTTCAAGGTCTACTACTTATTGGCAACCCTTGGCTACCATCAATACCTTACTCAAGCCCTTATACACACATAAAAACTTGACCTATAGGGGTACTCATTCATACATCACACTTTCCATCTCTTTGTGCTAGTGGGTTAGGGTGTTAGGCATCATAGTCTATTCATAATCAAAATGGTTAAGGTTTATAGTGTATTAGGTGTTAATGTGTTCCAGTTTAAAGTATGTTAGGAGACAATTGTGTTGAGGGTCATCCTATGTCTATGGTCATAATGGTTAATTTACGATGAAAATTATGATGATGATGAGGAGGAGGATGAAAGTGTTGATTATGATGATCATGACAATGATGATCATGACGATGACTACAACGAAAATGACAAGGATGAAGATGACGACGACGACGAAGATGATGATGAGGAGGAGGATGACAATGTCGATTATGATGATGACGATATGATGATGGCCATGACAATGGAAATGACGATGATGATGATGACAACGAAAAGAATGAGAATGATGATGATGATGATGATGACGATGACAGCAATGAGAACTATGACGATGATGATGAGGAGGAGAAGGAGGAGGAGGGCAATGACAACAATGTTGATTATGGTGATGACAATGACGACGACAATGATGACAACTGTGATGATAATGGAAATGGTGATGATGATGATGATGAGGAGGAGGATGATGACACTATTGATTATGATGATAATCATGACAATGACAATGACGATGATGATGAGAATGCCGATGATGATGACAATGACGATGATGACAATGACAATGAAAATGATGATGATGATTATGATTACGACAATGACAACGATAATGAAAATGATGATGATGACGAGGAGGAGGAGTAGGATGGTGACAATGTTGATTATGGTGATGACAACGATGACAATGACGATGATAATGATGATGACGATGATGACGATGACGATGACAACTATGACAACAATGACAATGATGACAACGGTGATGATGATGACTACAATGATGAAGAGATGATGACGACGAAGACGACAACGACAATGATATGATGGTGATCATGACAATGGAAATGACGACAATGATGACAATGACGATAAGAATGATGATGACGACGATGACGACGAATATGAAAATGATTATGATGATGATGAGGAGGAGGAGTAATATGAAGACAATGTTGATCAGGGTGATGACAATGATGATGACAACGACTACATAGTGATGATCGATGTCATACATAGTGATTTTGGCCCATAACTTTAGTAGCTCATTGACAACGATGACGGTGATGATGATGATGATTGCGACAATCACATTGACGACGATGATGATGACCCTGGATATGATGATGAAAATGGTGATGACGATGATGTTGACAATGATGATGATGATGATGATGATGATGCTGACAATGATGATGATGATGACGATGTTGATGACGATGACGATGACAATGGCAATGATGATGATGATGGAAATGATGATGATGATGATGGCAATGACAATGGTGATGATGATGATGATGATGATGATGATGATGATGATGATGATGACAATGACAATGACAATGGCGATGATGACAATTGTGATGATGATGACTATGACAATGTCGATGATGACGATGAAGACAATGGTGATGATGATGATGAGGAGGAGGAGGATGACAACAATGTTGATTATGATGACAATGATGACGACGAAGATGACAATGACAATGAAAATGACAATGATGATGAGGAGGAGGATGATAATGTTGATTATGATGATGATGATGACAATGGAAATGATGATGATGATGACAATGGAAATGATGATGATGATGACAATGACGATGACGACGACGATGAAGACGACGACGATGATGACGACGACGACGATATTGATGATGATGACGAAAATGACAATGATGAGGATGAGGATGATGATGACGAGGAGGAGTAAGACGACAAAAAAGTTGATTATAGTTATGACAATGAAAAATGATGACAATGATGATGACAATGACTACATAGTGATGATATATGTTGTACATAATGATGCCATCCCATAACTTTAGTAGCTCGTTGTTGATGATGATGATGATGAGGACTACAAAAATCACTATGACAACCACGACAATGATGATGATGATGATGACAATCACGATGACAATGATGATGACAACGATGATGACGACGACGATGATGAAAATGATGATGATGACCATGATGATGATGATGACAATGGAAATAATGATAACGATGATGATGACGACGACGACGATGATGATGGCGATGAAAATTGCGATGATGATGATGATGATGATGATGATGATGATGACGACGGTGATGATGGTGATGGAAATGATGATGACAATGGTGATGATGATGACAATGGAAATGATGACAATAACGATGATGATGAAAATAACAATGTCGATGATGACGACGAAGACAATGACGATGACGATGATGATGACCATGAAGGTGATGAGGAGGAGGAGGATGACAATGTTGATTATGACAACAATGATGATGATGATGATGACAATGATGATGATGAGGAGGATGACAATGTTGATTATGATGATGATCATGACAAAGGAAATGATGATGATGATGACAATGACGATGATGACGACGATGATGATGACAATGATGTCGATGATGATGATGAGAAGGAGGAGGAGTAAGATAATGAAAATGTTGATTATGGTGTTGACAATGAAAAATGACGACAATGATGATGACGATGATTACATAGTGATGATCCATGCCATACATAGTGATGCTATCCCATAACTTTAGTAGCTCGTTGACGATGACGATGACGATGATGAGGAGGAATGCAACAATCATGATGACGACGACGATGATGATGACCATAGTGATTACGATGATGATGACGATAATAATGAAGATGACGACGATGATGACCATTCTAATGACAATGCCAATGACGATGATGATGACAATGGAAATGATGATGACGATGGAGATGATGATGATGCGATGATGATGACAATGGAAATGATGATGACGATGGAGATGATGATGATGGTGATGAAAATGACGACGACGACGATGGTGACAATGATGATGGTGATGAAAATGATGATGACAATGGTGATGACGATAATGACAATGACAATGTCGATGATGATGACGAAGACAATGACGACGACAACGATGATGATGATGACGACGACGACGATGACGAGTGCAATGATGATGATGATGATGACGACGAAGATGACAATGTTTATTATGGTGATGTCAATGATGATGAGGATGAGGATGATGAAGATGAAGACACCACGATGACAATCATGATAGTGATGACGATGACGATGATGATGAGGAGGATAATGACAATGTTTATTATGATGATGAAAGTCACGACGACGACAATGAGCAACCCATTGAAATTGTTGTTCTTGAGATTGTTCCTGGTTGTTTAGCAACCCATTGAAATTGTTGTTCTTGAGATTGTTCCTGGTTGTTTATGTCAAGACATATCAAAACCTACTTTTGACTACAAGATGACCCTTCCAGTCAGAGAGGTCTCTCTCAAGGACAAAAAGATATTGATTGCCTACTGTCAATAGACATCAACTTATTTTGTTAAACTTAGGTGTCAAATTTAAAATATAAACATAAGGATAGATAAGGTAGGCAATATGTAGGATTAAATGACAGGTGACCATGAATAAAGAACTGTAATCCTATTAGACAAGAGGCCTAATCCATTGGGCATGGAGTCTCATTCATTAGAGCACAAAAAGGCCTAATCCATTGGGCATGGAGTCTCATTCATTAGAGCACAAAAAGTTGAATATGTAATATGGAAGAAAAAAAGAAGACAATTAAATCTCAAATAATATAGAGGAAAAAATCAATCTCTACAAATATGAGATGAAGAATACATGATTTGTTGGGCATTTTAAACAATGAATCCAACAAAGGAAATCAAGTGCATGTAACAAAATGTATCAGGGTTATGGATAAACGTGAACACTTCACCTCTATCTCACAAGGCATAATAATAAAGACTCAGGTCCAGTCAATGCTCACAACATATATATGGAAGTATGTAGCCTTTGGATGATTCTCTTATAATTTGCAACAGTGGAGGTTGTACCAAATTGTTACACTTCTAACCCAAATATATAAATATTACAACAAAAATATAAAGAAATAAATATATATGGCATTTAAAGAAGCTTGATACAGAAAAAGAAAGAAGAACAAGGCTCTAACTGGAATGATCAATGAATTCAATACATTACTCCTCGATATCTCAAAGAATTACAAATGCCCTACGAGATTCATACAAAAACACAACCTATAGCTATCGTAAAATTCCTAGCTTGCCAAGCTTAGTTGCACGATAGTGTGCCTCTAGTTTTTTCCAAAATACTCCTCGAACTTTGAAGCCATGCTCCTTTTGAGTTTTTTTTCCCTTCCTTGATCTTTTGCTTCAAATCTCCTCAATCCAAATCTTTAGGTTTCAAATCGTTTTTCTTTGTGATGGTTAACTGAGATTAATCTTTGCGATTTTAAATTTCTTTCAGAAATGATGAAGAGGTAGGTTGGGGCAATCTCATTCCTTTGACATGTGTTCTCCCTTTTATGTTTTTTTTTTACCTGTAATAAGTTTTTCTTGGTTATTTTTAATGGTATTCAGAGCAGTGGCATAAATTCTGAAGTTAACTTTGTGATGAAATCAATTCATGCAGTGTAACTGCAATCTTGTCAAATCTCCGAGCCTTTTGAGATTTGGTCTCGAAATCCCAATCTTATCATCGTGATCTCGAACTCTGATTTTGTGTGCGTAATTTTAGAACAGTAATCAATGAATCCGCTCAACAATTTGAGGTTACACCTTTCCTGCTATATTGTTTGATGAGTAAGTGATGGCTTCAATGCAATCTCAGACACGCTGGTTTTTCTACGCATTCAAAACCCTAATTATTTTTTTGGCTTCCATCACTTCTATGTGCTATCACCAAGTATTATTATCCACGTTTTCAACCATTTAACTGCTCACGACCCATGATTTCCATTTGGCAGAGCTGTAGCATTCTTAAGCTATTGGTGCCGTTTCCACCTACAAGATCCAACTATCAGGAATCAATATAAAAATATATGGATTAGCTAGGTTTCATTAAAGAAAAATAGAAGCACCAAAAGTTTAGAAAGATCATAATCAATTTCTTTATTTATACCAATATTATCATTATTCATTTCGTTTTATAACAAGTGTCAATAAATGGTCAATGATATTTAACGTTTCTTTTGGACACTATTGAGTACTTTGTTGGGTTTGTTTATGACATTTAAATAATTCTTTCCCTTTATGTATGGTATGATATGATTTCTAGAATGTATATTATTTATTATTTAATAATTTACTTAATCTAAAAAGTATATTTTTTACTTGTTTTATTGAAATTTTATGGACAATATTCATCACATGGATAAAGAGGAAACTAGTTTTAGTTTTCATGATAAAAGGATTTTTGGGTATAATTATTTCACACTTTTTTTTTTTAACCCTTGCTATCAAATACATGATTGACCATTGGGAAAACAAATACCAATAATCTTATGAATCATTTTGATGCCATGAGCATGCACACTATGTTAATCAATCAATAAGCAAAAGAGACCATTGGGAAAACAAATACCAATAATCTTATGAATCATTTTCATGCCATGAGCATGCACACTATGTTAATCAATCAATAAGCAAAAGATTCAAATGTTGCATATAAACCAAATCACTAAAACTCCATGTCATGAAAACTGAATAGAACGTATAAAATAGTTTACACTAACCAAAATAACTAAGTAAATCCAAACAATCAAACAAACTTGAAAAAATGGAAAAAGAAAAGAAAACATTATTCGATCAAAAGTGACCTAACTGTATAGCTAAGCTAAGAAAAGGATTTGAATCATAGGGAAACAAGAAAATTTTGGAAAAAAAATTGACAATTTTTTTAATGTTACAACATAAATAAATACTTTAAAGATATTAAATCATATAAAATATATAATCGCATAATTCATACATTTCATCATTTTTGCAATATCACTGATCATCTTCTTCTTCATCCAAGTCTACATCTGTATCATCTAGTTCAGAATCAACGTTGAAAGGATTGGTCATATCAACATCAACATCAAAGTCATTTTCGATAATATCATCATCAATATGATCGTCGATAATATTTTCATCCACATCTGGATCAACTTCTTTGACTTCTTCATCTGACGATACATCTACCTTATGCTCCTATGCATATTCTTCTTCTTCAATGTCATCTTTTTCTAGTACATTATACTTTATAGACCTTCCTCTTGGATCATATCTGACAACATACGACCAACCTACTTTACCTGGAACCTTTGAATAAAACACTAGCTCACATTGGCTTGGAAGAACATAAGTTTCTGTAGTCGGATAAAACGTCCTTTTATTAACCATGGTAAATCCATTGGCATGCTCAATAAAAATTCTATTTGGATCACGTTCATTCATCCGTAACCTGTACCATTTGACCTCGAATAGAATTAACTTGAAGGATTTAAAGTCACACTCGATTATATCATCCAAATACCCATAATATCTATTTTCTTATTGTTGGATGCCTTTCACTTCTTGAAGAAAAATTAGTGACCTGAAAGACTGCAGTTATCCCACAATCAGAGGTTTTCTTCTTGTCATCCAACTTTTTGATGCGAAATTTGTGACCATTGCACCACATAGCATTGTGGTGTGTCAACTGCAATATGCCCGACACGTGAAAAATGCATTATCAATCAATAAACATATTTAGACTTAGGAAAAATTTATAAAAAAACACACCACATAGATTAATATATTAGAAAAAAACTAAAACATGATGTGGGTGAATAATATGCTTTCTTGTTTATCTTTTAAACCATATGCTAAATCAATTTCTCTCTAAGTAAGATTGGTATCTTTATTACGATGAGCTCTTTAAGCAAAGTTGCCACCCCTTCCCATGATAACCTACCATTACATTGTATACATTGATCTATCCATACCTTCATCCAATCAAGATTATTTGTGATGCATAAATGTAGTGCATCCCACTCTCGACTAACTGTATGAACAAATAATAAAAATTACTAATTAGAATAAAGATTAATAATTGATCATGGAAACTAAATAAAACTGAAATAAGTACAATATAGAAACAAATCAATATTAATGCAAAGTATTATAGGTCTCTACCATATAATTACTTTTCACTTTCCTCGTTCTACCTTTCCCGACCAAGACCTCCCCTTCAAATTTGTTAATGGAATTGACATCCCAAATCCGAGGCACCTTCATTATTTTTGTTGCCAATTTAGGAAGATATTGACTAATATACACCAAAGATTGATATACCATATAGCCCTCCAACATAGATCCCTCAGGACATGCTCTTTGAATAACGAAAGCCTTCAATGACTTCAAGTGCCTCTCCACCATCCACATAGACCTTGTGTGTACAGGTCCGCACATTTCAATCTCCTCAACTTGGTGTATGAAGTAGTATTCTTGTGCATTGAAAAATGCCAGAGGTAGATACTTTTTCATTTCATACATTAGTGGGGGAATTTCTCTCATTCAATATTTTATATCTTCTTTATGGATTTATTTATATGACAACCACCTACACATGATATAAAACCACCTACAGATGATATAACAAATCAAATCATAGGTTTCAATAACAACATATATACATTGAAAGTAAAACAAATGTCGACAAGTTGAGAAACAACAATTTTTCATATAAATCATTAATATTTACCTTATGTATTTCCAAGATCATATAAAACTTGTCTTACATTGTTGTCAAAGATGTCAGGGAGAGATAGAGGTAGAACATATTGTAACAACAAAGGGATCATTAATTTTTTTGAAAAGAAAACCAAATTATAATACTAAAAAATCGTATATTTACCAATATAGAAATCTACCAAAATAATTACCTTAATGAAGGTATGCCAGTCATGATTTTTCACCCCTCCAAATTCACCTTTCTTTGTTAACATATTCTTTATGTTTGAAGAAAATCTCGTGGGAAATTTAATTTTTCGAATGACCTATTTTACAACATTGTTTTTCTGCTCTGTAAATAACAATGGAAGACTATTTCGATGTCCATTGTTGTTTGAATAAATCACATTTTGCAGTGCATGATTGGCTTCCCAAATGCCAGTACAAAATTTGACAATTTTTCCTTTGCCACTCCTTCCATCTACGATTCTCCACAATATTTTTCTTACATTCTTTCTGATATGCATTGTATCAAACAAATGTGATATTTGTAGGTGTCTATAGTACGACAACCTATTGAATTGTATGGGGTGACTTTTCATTCCTCGTGGAAGCCCATTAATGCCTTGATTAAATTATGAAACATAATTATTGAGATTATAACAATAATTGTTAGATACCTTGATGATTTCTATTATTATATTCCAAATTCCATAGGTGAGGTGTCATTCTTTGTGGTTTTATTCCAGTCTCTTCTTTCAAATTGAAAAGATATTTTCATGTAGTTCGACACCTATGATTCTTAGGGAGGAAGTGCCTGTACTCATAAAATACCTCATTTCCTAGAATTCTTGAACGAAAAGATTTCATCCTAGGACCACAGACTGGACATGAAAATTTACCCTTTATTTGAATACCTGCAAGATATGGATTAATGCCAATATTATTATATAACAAGGAATTAATATTTAAGAAGCACGCATCATATTTTCATAAAATTATATAGTATTAAAGTGCACAAATATGTTACATACCACAAAATGTATTAGCCCAGGGGCATCATGAATTGTCCATGTAAGTATTCCATGGAATCAAAATTGTTTTTCCCTATTGGTCTAGAGATGTTGTACATAGTGATGCCAACCCATAACTTTAATATCTCGTCGACAAGAGGCTCAATATATACATTCATGTCTTTCACTTGGTACTTACCTAACTGGGTGAAAATACACATAATTACTACCTTGTATATATATAAGTAATTATGCAATGAACAAGACAAATGAAATGCAACGTTCAAACCAATTTTGTAAAAAAATACCTGGAACAATCATTGCCAACCTTGTGTGTTCCCTCTTTATTGACATCCAAGGAGGAAAGTTATTGTTTATAACAAAAATAGGCCACATTTAGTAAATAGACTTGAGTAAATGGACCTGAGCTCACCAAATGGATTGACACCATTAGATACCAATGAAAGCCTACCATTATGACGTTGTTATTTAAAAATTAGCGATCTTTCTTCGGTGTTCCTAAATGCAGAACCGTCTACAAGGATTCGAAGAACACCATCTTCACTTATATAATGTGCATGGTAATCCATAAATTGTGTAATTCTTTGGCACCTGAACAATCATTGCAAATGTGGAATTATTGGAATATGACAAAAACGTTGTGAAACACCTTTTGTGTTACTTGATCGGTTCGATATCTATTGATTTGACAATGTGGGCATTTCATTTTCGATGCATATTGTACATAATATATAATATGATCATTCGGACATGCATCAATAGCCTGACACTCCATTCCAATATCTTTCATAATGGCACACAACTCTTGATATGTGCAAGGTAAATTATTTGACGGTGGTAAGAAAAATTCACTTAACAATCTACAAGATAAAAAAATAACTAGTTAATGTAAAGAATGGTAATAAAAAATATTGCATCCTTAATTTTCACATTAATTGACACTAAAAATAGAGAAAAATAAAGTCGACCTTTTCATATAATATGTGACGAA
This sequence comes from Picea abies, assembly GCA_900067695.1. Lineage (NCBI taxonomy): Eukaryota > Viridiplantae > Streptophyta > Pinopsida > Pinales > Pinaceae > Picea > Picea abies. The sequence goes on along the minus strand of CBVK0101678368.1, from coordinate 42 downwards.
TTATATTATGTACCTTAGGATCTGTGTGAGACAAGTGTTTGA
>CBVK0101678366.1:0-15822 GCA_900067695.1 Picea abies | reverse complement strand
TATATATATATATATATATATATATATATATATATATATGTTTTTATGGTAATTCACAACCACCATGAAATATTTTAGGCTTGTCTTCCTAGGCCAAATTCGATCCCTATACCAACCTAATATATGTAACCATGAATTTATAAAATTAAATGTCACTTCAACCATTAACCTATGGATTCCAATTTCTAGTTTTCCCCAAATTTACACAAGCTAGAATATGTAACCATGAATTTATAAAATTCACACCTTTGTATGCTTGAAAAGAAATCCAATTTTAAAAGAAATTCAACAACCACTCCCACATTCACTAGATTGAAAAATATTCCCCAAATATGCTTCTTGAGGAATGTTATCAAACACTTAGTCTGCAACCTGTGATTTATTCATATGAAAATTGGTTCATGGCCCATATAGTCCCATTGCTATAACCAAAAGCTTTGATTTCTGACCCATATAGTCCTATGTTGTAACATTGGCTATGTTACCACTTTGTAACATACCTAACCACACTTGTACACTATTGGGGTAGTAGGGTACTTCATATTTCCTTCCCACCATATTAAAATTTATGCTCTAATACCTTTATGTCTCATGCCCAACCTTCTAGCTAGGATGAGATTCACATTGCGTAGCTCTAATACCATAATTTCCTCATTGTTCTGTAATGAATTGATTAATGCATGCAACTTAACAATGCAAGTTCATAAATACAAATAGAAATTTTTTTCCATTTACAACATTAATTCAACATAATCACACATAAACCATATACACTTATCTCTTGGGAATAGATCACCAACTGTCTAAAAATGAAGGATGTTCCACCCAACCATAGGATTTGTTTCACTCAATATTTTTGCAACAGGCTACCCCCAACATGAGACTATGAGTCCACAAGGATGAACACCTATGGCCAACTCTAATCTTCTCACTCAACCCATTTCCCAAAATTTTCCACAATCTAATCACTCTTACAACAATCCTGATCCACAAGCTCTCTTTCCCTTTCATCCTGCACAATCCAAGGAATATAATTCCCTTCTCTGTCATGCAATCCCTGGGGCTATTCGACGTCCTTACAGAGATTCATATGGACTATCCAATAAATATCACTAATGGGAACTTCAAGGATTCTCATTTTAATTACTTTGACCCAATGGAATTATTTTCCTTGGAGCATGACCACAATTTCCTTTATGGGTTCATGGAAATCACTACCCATAATTTCACTAAAAAATACATGCAATCATTTGATCCACACATAGGATCTGGGACCACAACTAGACACATTGATGGACCATCCTCCTTCCATAACCAAAATGCATGGATTATATTTGTGTGACTATGATGAGCTACACATCTTCAAAGGTAGCCCACATATCTCACTTCCTTCTCATCCCAAGCCTTTCATCATGTAGACATTTAAATTTCTATTATGGGGATCCAATTGGGCATATTAAAATACAAAAATTTGATATGACAACCTCCTACTTGGAGGTGGCTCCCATATAACAGTGAAGAGATTTAGGAAAATATTAAATAATTATATTGAAGCATGAGGAGTAATTAAATTAAAATGTAAAATATATGGGTGGAATATGAATCAATGTACCATAGGAAGAGTAATACAATTAAGGGAGTTCTTAATTTAGAAAAATGGTCTTATTTATAGTATTTGTGGGTCTCAATTTCCCAAAAATTCCCTAGGTTTTAGACTAGAAACTAACAATATTTAAAATAATGAGGAAAATATCTTCAGAAGGAGTGCAATTGCCAAATTTGCAGCATAGGTTAATACTAATAAAATCAATGATATCCTCATACCTTCTTTGATTATGTTCAAAAGGCCAATATGAGTTATAAAGGGGATGGTATTATGGCAAGAGGATTATTGTGGAAAGGTGGGAAATTTGATGGAAAAAAAATCAATCTACTTAGTTGGGAGAAGATCCCAATGTCCTCAAAGGCTAGAGGCCTTGTCATGAAAGACCGTAATATGATGAATAAGGCTCTATGATTTGAGACAACCTAAAAATTAATGAGTGGGAAAATGTGTGGTGGAAAGACACTTTCCACATAAAATATTTTCGATAGGATGGTAACAAAGATGCTTGGAAATCAAACAAAATTAATTAGAAGATACATAATTTAGAATCACTTCATTTCTAGGTAATAAAATAATTTTTTTTATTAAGTTTTAGGAGGAGTATTTAAATGACATATACCTATGGGAATACAATATAATGATTCACCCCTCCTAATGTTCAATTCAATTATTATCCTAAATGCCATGAGTTATTTTCACAACATTAGGTTGAAGGCCTAATTGCTAAGGTAGAAGCATTTTTTCCTAGGAAGAAAGATAAAACTCATCTGAATTATAGATCATCAATAAAAATACTCAAGTTTTCAACAAAGGACTCAATATTTGACTAAAGAACCAACTAAGGGATCCAAACACTAAGAAAATTATGCGTGCTAGGTATCCTATGCTCAATAGGTAAACAAGACTAGTGCTTGGTAGAATGATGTGGGTAGCTAAAATGGAAGTGATAGAGAACATGGAAGGACTTTCTACTGAGTATAGGGTAGTACAAGCCACCATGCAAAGGACTAGGCCGAGTTTGAAAAAAATAAATTGAGTTTCAATCCACTAAGAAAAGGGGCATTTTCATCCCCCTAAAATTGCTCCCCTAGGCCATTTCGAATAATTTTACCTGAATATATCACTTTTTCATGCATAGTTGTCAACTCCCACTCCATTTGATCATCAAATTACCTCAATATTTCCATAATAATCAAGTAAACTCCTAAATTTGACCAAAAGTGGCTAGCGCAGGTAAGTGGCCAAAAAGTGCACATGCTCAATGCAGAAAAAAGCCCAGAAAATGTGTTGCCTCAAAAGTACTATTTCTTAATTTTTTCCCAACCCAATCAATGCACTCCTGCCTTCTAAACAACATATTAGTTATGTGTGGACCTTATCAAACCCTAACTACTATTGTTAAATATTGATCTAGTAATATTTAACCACTATATGGAAGACTATGTCAATAGGGTTCTCCACCATAAACCTATAAATAAATCTATTAAGGTCACCCATACACATGATTGCATCCAAGTAAGGTTATGCTCAATATGCATAATCAATAGGATGTATTCTCAATACATAGTCAATAGGATGCATTCTCAGTACATAATCAATAAGACGTATTCTCAATACATAATCAATACATCCTATAACATCAATAATATAACGACAACCAAGTGGAGGGAATAGACTTGAAGAATATGAGGCCTAAATTTGAAAAGGGATTAGACATATAAGGAACTTAGGTTTTGATAAAAAAAGATTCCCAAATGTAGGCACCGATATTAGCTAAAAAGGAACCACATATGTCGATGGTCTTTGACTGAATATGTAACACTAGCACCACTGAGTATGATTATCTCCATGCAATAAGGAGTTGAATATGAACATGGGAAAATGTTCCATCCATAAATTAATTATGTAAGTCTCTACTGAACATGAGGTAACCCACCAATTATGATAATGGGAACAAAGGTACTAGTATAATCCTTCATAATGCAAATAAATGAGTCAAATTTGACCATTGAAAGAAGAAATTTGACTAGGGACTAATGATGATAATCCAATACCAAATGTGAGGTAAACCACCAATGAGAAAAGTGGAAACCAAGGTAATAACAATCTAAATCAATCCCTAGAGAAAAATGTTTCATGGCCAATAATGGAATATTTGTGGGAAGAAAGATAATGAGGAATCCCTTCAACCAATATGACATAAGAAGATACTTGATGAAGAGTTAGGAATATGAATGGAATCAAGAGATTATCCAAATATGTGAAGGGTGACACAAGGATTCTCTTGACACAAAGAAAAAACAAATACTAGTGTGGGAAACAACCACAAAGGAAACCATGGGGGATGAATCAACCAAGGTTGGAATGGGAAAAAAAGGGAGATTGAGTTGTGTACAAAACTTAGTTTTAATGGATCAATGGGTTTGACAAAATTTGATGACAAATATGACTAGGTGGAAGCACAAAAATGGGTGACTAAATGAATATGCTCTAGTCAAGGCCAATACTAATTTATTTTCAGAAGACTCATGGGGACTTCATCACTTATGTTGGAAAACCCTAACATGCAATATCTCTTTTTTACCCCCAATTTTTTGGGATATTTTGTCATATTTTTGAAAATAATTAAAGGATCGAGAGAGGAGGTAGGTGATGACATTGTAGTTGATAGGGTGAAACTGAGTGGTTGTGAGGAAAATTTGTTACCCTCCCCACCTAGGTTCAAATCCCACTTCGTGACATGTTTTATCTTAGTGATTTGATAAGCTATATATGATCTATTCATGAGTTGTTGACCTAGCCTTGTTCCCTAAATAATCTTTGGTTTACCTTGGGTTCCATCCTTAGAATGAGGGTAAGTGCTAGAGAGGTTTCCCTTGGGATATATTACCTAGAAAAAAAAAGGTGTTGACATTGAAACAAAATGAGTTCCCAAGCATATATGAGTACATATGGTCAAAAGTAATCAATGTGACATATACACAATAATTAATGAACACCCAAGTACATGCATTCCCTCTAACGACAATGGTTAGCATTCGTTAAGCATGAAAAATACAAAAAACAAAAAGTTGCAGATGAAAGTGAAGAAAAAGAAGCAATGTCCATCAATAAACAACCAAATAAAAGGGTGGGATCCCCTATGTGAATAGCCATAAAAAATACAAGAGTAGAGTATGAGGCTCAAAATGTAATCCCAAGCTTTAAGTATTCTAAATCCTATGGAAAATTCTTGGTATTTGTATCTTCCAATAAAGAGGTGATAGCCTAGGGTGACTCATCATATAAATTATTTATCGTTGAATGAGTGCAAAGGTGATGAAGCATAAGGTAATGATTCATTACCGTTGAATGAGGGGAATATTACAACAAATTTGAGCATCAAAATGTTGAAAAGAAACTTTGGATAAATTCTTAATCCTATATGCTAGTTTAGGAATATACCTTACCAAGCCAACCATGGCAAAGAGAATGATCCAAGTGCAACATGAAATCCTATTTAAGGTCCTACACCCATGAAATATCAACTAAAAATTATTATTAGTTCCTTTTTAAGATATCAAATCCATGAAAGTGTTCTAAACATTAAATTATTTGGTGGCATCCCATTTAGTGGTAAAATCAATAGTCTTGATTATGGAAAGTTGGGCAAGAGAATTGTGACGTACCTAGCCACCCAAGTTGGGCCACACCACACAAAATATCGCCTTTTGTCACAATTGAATTCACAATTTCTTGGATTTCTTCTCATTGCAACTCTAATGCCACTCTGTGATGTACCCAACCACCAGGCTAGGCCATGCTACCACAAAATTCTCTCCAAGAACACTCTGAACTAACTTGTAACATACCTGGTACATCCAATACCAAAACTATCTGTTTGGATATTGATCTGAAACGTACCCATTTCCTGAGTACTTCTAGAGTCACCCTCTTAGACTGATTACGAAATTATGTTCAATTCTTTAAAGTCAAGAAACATGGATTCAACACATGCAATTAGCAAGAACATGCTAAAGCATACAAGAAAGGAATAGTATTCCATGCACAACAAATAACCAACAATCATGTACACAAAAATACATCTCAGAGATAAATAAATATGCAATGGAATAAACATTATACATAAAACATAGAGAACACTTATCTTTTCAGGTAAACATTCACCAATTGGATATAGACCAAGTACATTCCTCCCATCCATAGACACCACTGTTCCAAATATCAACATCAGGTCAACCCCGAGCCAGGGCTATGAATCCACAAGGACGGGTCCTAGGCCGAATCTACACACAATAGTTAGCTAACAAGATATCATGTTTTCCCAACCACACATCAATCCTAATTTCCTGCACAACTCAAAGAAATGAACCCCTATCTCTTCTATGCAGTTCATCTGGCTGTGCAATTTCTCTCCAGGGATCTAGTGCTACTAGTTAGGAAATATCAATGCTAGAAACTCCAAGGATTCTCAGCTGTGGACAATTATTTTAGAATTGCCATCCATCTCATGCACACAAGCATCCATTCCCTCCTGGAATAATTAGTAATTTCTTACAACCATCTAGCAATGGATCTCATCTTCCATCCATTTGTTTCCATGCTTAGACCAAGAACACACGAATTAGCAAGAATGAAGAAGATGAGTAATTGAATAATGATGAAATGAAGAACAAAAGAACAATCACCCAAATAACCCATAGGAAGGGTTATATATATATATATATATACTTGGAAATCAAGAACCACATGGCCTCCCCCAAGAAGCTCATGTAACCAATTCCTCAAATAAAACCAATATGGTTAAAATATATATATAATAAAAAGACTTAGCCCTTTTAGCCCCCTCTCTCATGGAATCATAGCTCCCTATAACTCTTTTCCTTGTCCCGTCTTGTAGCCAATTATGCATTTTATTATATATATATATAGAAGTATTGCATTTCCTAGGCACTTTAGCCCCTTTCCAACTTTATCGACTCACCAACCTAAGTCATAATTACATAATACATTATAGTTCATAGGGACCAAAAATAGGGGTGTTATATCCCCCTCCCCTTATTTTGGCACTATCCTTAGTGCACAACACCATACCGGTGTTCTTAAAATTACAACACTAGGTTCACAAGCCTTTAATCAACACATGCAGTCCATCCAATGTTCACATACATAGGCACTACAACCTAAAAACATGCATACATAGGCACTCCGACCCAAAACATGCACAAGGATTGTACACTTTTATATCTCTGGAAGCAGTTCCAACCAACAAGCTCTCATTCCCCATCAACATACACAACCCAAGAAAGTGTATCCCCTTCTTTGGTTTGCAGTCCTTCTAGCTATACCACTTCTTTTTCAAGGCTTCAATGCATTCAACTAGGAAGTTTTAGAGTTGCAGCTCCAAGAACTCTAGCTGCAACAAGTCCACTAGACTTTCTTCGTTCCATGCATTTGTCCTTGAGCTCGATTCCCTTTTGGTGCTCTTCTTCCTGAGATTCCATCTTCAATAGCCAAAATAACATCTATATTACACACATACAATCATCATGAGATATCATTATAAAAATTTTCAATCATTAAATGTCAAATTTGTTTTATACATGAAAACATAATTTCCCAAGCATGAGCTTGTTGCTCATAATTTGTTTGTCTCTTGTAGTAGTAGGTATCAGTCTATATTATGGCTTACGACAATTCCATACTTGATACCACTCTCCCTACAACTTTCTCAACTTTTCATGTAGCCCAACAATTTGTGAGCATAACATAACAACTTGCAATCAATTTTTTTTTCTCAAATCTGTTTTATACATGAAAAAATAATTTCCCAAGTATGAACTTCCTGCTCATTATTCGTTTGGCTCTTGTAATAGTAGATATTAGTCTCCCTTATGGGATTACATCCCTGCCAAATCAAAGACTACTCTACCCGCAATCTTCCAAATTTACACTTAGCCAAACAAACTGTTAGCATATCATAACAAATATACATTTTCATGGCAACAATTACAAAGTTTCACAAAGTGATCTCATAATGGATTACAACAACAATTCAATCACTTCCATTAATCCAACTATTAACTAAAATGAACTCATCATTCTCTACACATGTATTATCAACTGATCTTTTCTTTCTTCTAGCCATCAATAATTTTATTACTTTGTTCCCCTGAAAAATATTTTTTGTAATTCATCATTATATAACTACTTTAACCTGCAACGTTCTTGTTGCAATATTTAACAACTCCAGAAGCGTTCTCAACTTCATGAGTTAGTAATGCTCACATCATTTTAACTGTTAGCATAATCATTTATATGAAATATAATACATACATGCATTCATCAAAATGTATTTCAATAATTCCTTTAACCATAAACATCTCTATCTTAGCATGCATGTGTGCAACTCTACCACTTGCACATTCTTATAACTTACTCATGCATTCCTATTCAATGCAATTCTGCATTGATTTTTGCATCCCATCATGGTGAAATGGAAGGTCTAGCCAATGCCTCGACACATCATCCACACACTTCCTAATTACTTGCTTGACTATTTGGATGCCCTCCCTTTTAACCCAAACACAACACCAAGAATATAATTCTTGGGTGCTCTTCAGTGTTGGAAAAAAGGTTGCAGTCCAAACATCAATTATAGTAGGAAGGCTATTGGATTCTTGTGTGGCATCATAGCCTTTCCATACCCAATCTTTTCATGGCCTCACACCTGACTATCTATGTGGAATTCATTGTTATAGCAGGAGTCTGTCTCTTGACTTGACCTGGTTATGATTCCATAACCAATCATAACACAATATGAAATTGTTTTTTTAACTAAATGCATTCTAGCATCAACAACATTTACATACACTAGGCTTTCGGTCATTACATAACAATTTAAATCTTGAAAATTTTAACTGAGGGAATTCTTGACCTCAATTCCCTTCAACATTAGAAGCAACCAAATGCTTACCTGCATGGTTGTTATCAATCTACTTGCTACTACTTGATCAAACGGTATTTTTAGAATCTTGGAAGCTTCCTCCTCCATCCCATTGATCACCATTCCTACCACCCTCATTGGTCTTCACATAGATGGAAGTCATAAACAACAACAACATCCACAACATTAACCACACTATATCATTTTTCCTAAATACATAATTCATCATTAGTCGTATTGAATTGCCATAACATCATCATTGCAAAATAACAAACTATTCTAAGTCCACAAGCATGCCATATGCATATCCAAGCATTTATATATGCATAAATGCACATCCATATGCACCGATCATTCATTTTCCACATGCCTACTAATGCATATGCATTTTAACTTCATTGTATGCATCATGCACTCTAGTGGATTTCTATTTTAGTTCACATATTTATTTATTTATTTATGTTGTAGCTGGTTTTCCTTGAATTTATTTAGATCCCTACTTCCTTGTGTGCTCCCATTCTTCTCATCTTCCCTACTTCTCCCTGGTCTGAACACTTTCCAACCAAGTTCCACTTGGCCATTCAACAATCCAACCAATGTGTTCTATTTGCAACAACTTCTCTTAGACAATCATACACAAACTTTACCTTTATGAAACATTCCAACACCTTGGAATGAGGTATCTCACAACATTCCATCACTCTACTACCACATTACCCTTAAATCAACTTAACCATAATCATTCCACATCCATTCTATTACTTCTAGTTGTCCATTGGATTTCCCAATTTTGGGAACAATTCTTCTCATTTCATTTAACAATTCCTTGTGAAGCCATACTTTTCCGACTCAAGACCATTCCCAATGGAATTCCATTTTTATTCAGTGGCATTTTTCAAGTGAAAGAACCTTCATTATTCTATCCCCAATTTCTCTGCCTTGGTATCATGCTTCCACTATGAACTATGATATCAAAAGTGACTTTCTTGCTCTGAGTAATAATTCACACCTCACCTCCTAAGCTCCTTGTTCTCTTTCACATCAAGCTTGCAACTATCTACACATCTCTACCTTCAAGGATATGGAGTCTTACTTTTCCTTTATATGCCCATTAATGACATTCTTCACCTATTAGCTTCATGTCCTATGTGAGGATTCTTGTTGTTGTGCCTTGCAATTCATTCATATTCTACAATAGTTGACTAAGAATTCTTTAGTTTCACTCTTCTTGAGTTCTTTATCCACTTTTCATTACTTTCCCTGTAGTTCTTTATTGCCTCAACCAAATTCTACAAGCTCCGTCATGCTTCCATGACTCTGATATCCAATCCTAGGATTGAATTTATCTGATTATACCTCTAATTCTGCACCATGTGCAAGTTGTTATAATTATGCCATTATAGAAATTTTTTCACTTAATGCTACATGTCCTTTTTCTTCCCAACTCATGAAGAATTATATCATAATCCCCGAAATTCTAATAATTCCAAGTTATTCTCCTTTTAATCAACTTTCCAATGAATATACTCATGTCTTATTATGATCTCTAAGATGAAAGTTATTGATGGAAACAACAAGGAAGGAATATCCATTATCACATGCAACATAGCTTCAGTGCTCAACGACCGTCTGATCATTCCTTCGGATTTAATATTGACCGTGGGTCTAGTTTTCTTTGGATTAAATCATGATCATCGATTTTCTCACTGGATGCCTAAACATGCCATGTAACCATAATGCACAACATCCATCCAATCTTCCCTTGATTAGATTTCAACCATTGATCTATTCTTCTTTAGCATATCGAGACCACCTGGTCTTCAGCTTACAACCACTGTCCAATTAGAGGTCAGATTGATCTCAACCATAAATTTGTTTTTATGGATTCACCATAGGTCTAAGGCATATCTCTTCTTCATTTCAAACTTCCACGAACTCCAAATTACACCCTCAAGTTCCTCCATACTCACTTTGCACCTATACTTAGAATATTTTCAACATTTTCTCTACGGTTCTGAGGAATTTTCATCTACCCTTCCATAGCCTTCAGTATGCACCTTCATGTTCCACTGCACTCATTTTTCACTTATACTTAGAAACTTTTCTAAGTATTTTACTATGGGTCTACGAGACATCATGAGCAATTGGATCTCTCTCCTTCTGGGTCGTTCTATTTGTGACAAGTGGAAACCTCTTGGATCATAGTATCTCTCACCCTATGGGCCATCCGTTCTATGACAAATGACGACCTCATGGGACATCCTATCTGTAACAAGTGGCGATCTCCTGGTTTGTCTAATTGATTCCTCATACTTAGACAATTTTTGACATATCACTGTGGGTCTAAGCCTTTTCCTGATTCACTTGTCTATCTCTGCGACCTCATCTGTCTGACCGATTGTTCTTGGTACTTAGTCATTTATTCAAAATCTCTTGGCACTTAGTAACTCTTGATACTTATCCATTTTTTATATCTCACTGCACTCTGCAACATATCCGTTCTTCTCTTATTCATGACCTCATCATCTCGACTGATCCACTCTTGATACTTAGTTGTTTCTCAAGACATCTCTGTTCAACCGATTCTTGGTACTTGGTCATTTATTCGAAACTCCTATTGTGGGTCCACAGGTCTAAAACATTTTCGTGAGCCACTTGTGATCTCGTCTGTTTGATCGATTCTCCATACTTAGTATATTTCAAGATCTCACCACGAGTCCATGGGTTCATGCTCATTTCTTCACACACTCTTGATTCTCCATAGTACTCACTGTCTCCATGATGTCTTGATACTTACTCATTTTTCAAGTTCTCTAGTGCTAATGTTGCAGATGAGGTGTCTTCTGCATGGGAATCTTATTCACTTTCTATATTACATGACATCGATATGTGTCATGACATGTGGCACTACACATGGCATCTACAGAGCTGTTTTTTATAGTCCTGACATGGACTCCCTTTGATTTGGCACTCATATGATTGGGCACGTGGCACTAATGAGGTTTCTATTATGATGATGACGTGTCTTGGATGGCCCACCAGGTATCGATCCCTAATCCTTTGTTCTTATCCATTGATATCCAATTATCAACAGTTAGGATTTAACTTTCTCTATATCCACAATTCTTCACCAAAAAATTTAATTCCTTACATGGGGTTCCATACTCATTCGTTCTCATTTAAATCATGTAACTTCGTCCTTTCTTTATAAACCATTTGTATTCATTTTCCTTTATGAATGTGGGACACACACACGCACGTGCATGCACATATATCGACCGTCGCCATTCATTTCGTTCTGAGCAGCCGAGACATTCCTTCCAAGATTGACACTACTCATAGCTGTAGTGAGATTTGTACTAATTTACCTCACTCCAATTCTCTTACCTCACCCCGAATCTATTTCATGCACATACATCTTCGTTCTTAAATCAGGGTAAATACACATATCTCTTTCAGAGATTCAATAATACACAATCGTCTTTTCACTCAAAGACTCCTCAATGTACACATGTGTTATCTACTCCCTCTATCTTGATCGATTCATTACAGACTATTTCCAACAAGTTCCTCATGCAACAACTTTTGTTTTCCTATAGCAAAGTAATCGATTTCCAAAAGAAGTCTTGATCCTGTAGTAGACCTTTAAGGCCTGGTGTTGTAACTTACAACTATGATACCAATTTTTTATGTACCCAAGCCAGGCCACACCACACAAAATCTTGTCTTTTGTCACAACTGAATTTATGATTTCTTGAAGTTATACTCATTATGGCTCTGATGCCACTCTGTGACGTACCCAACCACCAAGTTGGGCCACGCTACCACAAAATACTCTCCAAGAAGTTAGAACGCTCTAAACTAACTTGTAACATACCTAGTATATCCAATACCAAAATTTTTTGTCCAGATACTGATATGACACGTACCCATATCCATAGTACTTCTAGACTCACCCTCTTAGATTGATTATGAAATTCTATTCCACTCTTAAAATAAAGAAACATGGATTAAACACATGCAATTAACAAGAACATGCTAAACCATCCAAGAAAGGAACAATGTGCCATGCACAACAAATAACCAACAAGCATGGACACAAAAATACATCTCAGAGATAAATAAATACGTGGCAGAATATACATTATAAAGAAAACACAGAGAGCACTTATATTTTCAAGTAAACATTCACCAACTAGTTTCAAACCAAGGACGTTCCTCCCAACCATAGACATCATTGGTCCAAATCTCAACAATAGGTCATCCCCGAGCCAGGGCTATGAATCCACGGATCCTAGGCCGAATCTACACACAACAATTTGCTAATAAGCACTCAAGTTTTCCCAATGATATAGGATGATCTCAGTGTCCACCCACCTATTCCAACTGGCTGAAAATAGTTCGTTGGCAATTTACTATTTTTAGCAGTTTTTCGGTTCCTAAACTTCTAGGGCCATTTTGAGGGCCTANNNTATTTTTAGCAGTTTTTCGGTTCCTAAACTTCTAGGGCCATTTTGAGGGCCTAAACGATGTTTTTCACAATCAGGATCCTCAATGATATTGAAAGGCTCTGATTGAGCCCCAAAAATGAATCGCCTTGTCGATACCTTTCCAATGAGCTATCGTGCACCCAAAATGGAGATCGCATGCCAAAGTTACACCCCCAGGAAGTTGATACACCAAACTACCTAAAACGGGGTCCAAAAAAATGTTGGCTTTTCACCTTCTGAGGTTATGGTTTTGGATTTTCTTTATTATAAAAAGGCCTTTGGAGCCTCATTGTAACATTCATCTTCTTACGAATGTGAGTAGCCGCCTTATCTCTTCTCAGAGATAAGCTGCCACCATTCTAGTGAGTCTTTCACTCTGTATTTCTATAGTTTTGTACATTTTGCTCATTAATAGATCTTCCGATCTCACATTTTAACATTCATCTTCTTGCGAATGTGAGTAGCCGCCACATCTCTTCTCAGAGATAAGCTTCCACCATTCTAGCGAGTCTTTCACTCTGTATTTCTATAGTTTTGTACATTTTGCTCATTAATAGAAATTGTGTATTATTGTATCTTTGTGTTTATGGTTATATATCTGATATATCTCTGTTATATTATTGGATATATGATATATCTCTGTACATTTCTTTATTATATCTCCGCTCTCATTTCGTGCCGAAAATAATCCGGATCACCCAACCACACAACAATCCTAATTTTCAGCTCACTTCCCCTTCAACCTACATAACCCAAAGGAACGAACCCCTTTCTCTGCCATACATTCCCTTAGGTTGTTCCATTTCTCTCTAGGGATCCAGTGCTACTGGTCAAGAAATATCAATGCTTGAAACTCAAATGATTCTTATCCGTGGAAAGTTCTTTCAGAACTGCCATCCATCTCATGCACACAAGCATCCATTCCCCCCTGGAATGATCAGAAATTTATTATAGCCATATAGAAATGCATCTCCTCTTCCAACCATTTGTTTCCATTCTTAGACCAAGAGAACATGAATTAGAAAGAATGAAGAATACGAGTGATTGGAAAACAATGAACTGAAGAACAATACAACAACCCCCCAAACAACCCACATGAAGGGTTATATATATTTACTTGGAAATCAAGAACCACATGGCCTCCCCCAAGAAGATCATGTAAGCACTTCCTCAAATAAAACCAATATGGTTAGATAATAATATAATAAAAATACTTATCCCTTTTAGCCCCCTCTCTCGTGGAATTGTAGCCCCCTATAATTGTTGTCCTTGTTCCATCGTGCAGACAACAATGTATTTTATTATTAATATACATAGAAGTATTACATTTCCTAGGCACTCAAATCCCTTTCCAAATTACCGGCTCACTAACCTAAGTCACAATTACGTAATACATTATAGTTCATAGGGATCAAAATCGAGGGTGTTACAAGAATCCTCTCCATGTACAGGTGGAGTAGATGAATAGGCTTTGAAACAATAAATATTTCAATGGGAAAGGATCCTATGGGATAAAAAAAAAAATTCATTCAGTTCAAACATTTTCAAGGCTGCAAATATTTCTTCATCGATGGGAAGAATGGATCCAAAGAGGTAGACAAATTGAGGGTTGCTGTCAAACAAGAAGGAAGGGAGGGTGAATCCTAGGTCTCCATGTGATAACACATTAGAAAAGTTTATTTTAGCTTAGGGATAAAGGCTTATTCTCATGAGAGTAGAGTCTCAAGAAAGGGGGAGGAAACCAAATAAGATACTTCTAGTGGTAGAAGGTTGAATTCCCCCCCAAAATATGAGTCCTTATAAAGACCAATCCCAACATCCTACATGATAGGGATCAACTAAGAATCTCCTACATAAGACATCACATAATCCATGTCTTAATTAGGGTTGGGATTATAATAAATAATTTGGTTGATGATGACCACTTTTATTTCATGGGGAAATTGCACAACATGGAAAACAAATGATACAACCATCTTCATGACATACAAATAGTTCCTCCCAAGGAGAATGTTGTAGTCTAATGGAGCATGCACAATTTCTACATCAATTGAAATGGTTTCATTACCTAATGTAATAGGAAGGTTCAACAAGACCCCTTATGGATAGAAGGGTCCACCATAAACAAATATTAAGGTAATCTTGAATGAGACAAGATTAGGACAACCCATTTTCTTCCAAATTATCAATGACATGACACAAAAGAAAATCCCTCACCAATTATGCACCAATGAATGTTGAAATTCCTAACAATGACAAAGATTTGAAAAGTAGCATGGTGGGCGAGAAAAAGTTCTATATTGCCTAAGTAAAATTTCATCAACCTAGAGTTTGAAGGGTCAATACATCTAATTGCATTCAGTAAGGGCTTATTCTATGAAGGGAAAGCTTTCAATAACTTTAAAGCATACATATGAAAAGGTGATTGCACCAAATTTGTAATAATTTTATAGTCTTGAAAACTCCTAGTGTGAGGACTATGCACCATTCATTATAGAGGAGGTTTGGGCACATAATGAAGAGAATTAATTTGTAGTATTGGAAGCCACAAAGGAGAATTTAGAGGTGGATGCATTATCTCCTTAATAATTTAAGACTCGGGGATATTTGTCTCATAGTGATGATTATGCATTTGAAATATTCACCATGATATTAATAGCCATTAGAATAGAATCATTGGGATGGGTTATCCAATTATGTAGTGCTTGAAGAGGTTGAAGCTTATGGTGCTCCATGTTGATTAGCAATAAAATTATGTTGAGAGAAATATTGTTGCAACC
>CBVK0101678364.1:0-11742 GCA_900067695.1 Picea abies | reverse complement strand
TATACTAATTCTATCTTCTAAAGAACCTTCTAGCGGAAGATCTTTCTAGAAGCAGAAGCTTCTATTAGGTATTCTTACATTGAATTGTTCTCATTTATTAAATAGGCCTTATAAACTAATCTTGGCCTTTATTACATGGAAAATATATTATTCTACCTACATGAGGGGCTGGGGAGGTTAGGTCCCTAACAACTTCTTTCTCAGTGCAACTGATGACAAGGTTTACGTACTTTAGAGAATATTGAGTGCCAATATTTATTTTCTGAGTTTCTTCCACTTTTTTTACAGACACTTCTTCTTTCAAATTGGGAACTTTAGTTTGGTCATCTCTTGTGAAAAGAGATTCAAAATTGATACAATCCTTTGAAAGAGATACATGACTTTGATCTTCAGGGATTTCTACAGAATCATTTGTACCAACAAGAAATTCAACCGGCTGCTCATCATTCTCAAAAACTTGGAAATAATATTGATTATTAGGTACTAAAGGCCTGGAAATACTTTTGACCCGAATTATATTTTGATTCTATGAACTGTTAGGATTGAATATAGACGCAACAACAACCACTGAGTCTACCTTTGGATTCTTATCTTTGGGGATGAAGGAGATGTTAAATGAACTGAAAGAATACATGAGTTCATTTACTCTTTTGGCATAAAATTTCAACTTCTCTTTTTGGATCTGATATTTCTTTTTAATATAATTTATAACCAGTTTAGAATCACTGATTACAATCAAATTTTGTATTTTCATTTGTAGTGCAAGATTCATCCCTTGTATTAATGCTTCATATTCTACTTCATTATTTATACAGGGAAATTCGAGTCTGATGGCTTGTGGATATATTACTAAATTGGGGATCTTGAAAACAATCCCTACTCCACTTCCATATTTGGAGCAGGCACCATCTAAAGACATCTTCCAAAACCATTCAAAATAATTTTCTCCTTCATGCTTCAAAATGCTTGGATACTCTTGGTCAAGCACAACATAGTTTCCAATCCCATCATCGATGTAGTCCTGCATTATTTCATTATCTTTTTTCTTGAAAGAAACTAACTTTCTGGCTTCTTGAGGGACTTTCACCATTGTTCCATCTTTGTTTGGTAACATCATACAACTTCCATCGTTCATGATGTAACCTCCAATTTGTGAACAATAATATTTTCCAAGAACTACTCCATAATATTGAAAAAAGTATAGCACGATATTAGTGAAAAACGTTGTGATATGGGGCCCTGCAGTTATCCAAGCACACAAATATTTAATTTCCCCATACGCTGGGACCTTTCTTGAATATATCACATAGATACTTTCTCTAGTTTCATAATACTTCGTGCATCCCATTCCTAGAGCTTCCATTACTGACAAAGGCACGATATTATAGGTTGCTCCACTGTCAACCAAACAATTGTGTAATACTACATCATGATTTTCTATTGTGATTTAGAATGGTGGAACTTACCCTTGGTTTTAACTACTGAAATATTTGGTTGGAGCTTGGAATTTATTACAACAACTTCAATTCTATTACCTTGCTCATCACGAATCTTGAGAATATTTTCTCTTTGTTGTGGGATTTTCACCACTTTCATGAAGGGAAAAGGGAATCTCAACTTGGTCAGATCATTAATTAAATTATATGTCATCCGTGGAGGATTCTTTAATTGATTGGCAACAATTTGTTGCTTTGACGTTTTTGCAAAATTTGTTTTGGATTTCTCTTTTTCTTTTTCAACAGTCTCTTTTGTTTTGAACCTATTGACTTATGCTCTGGTTTGCACAACATTTTCTCATGAGATATGTGATTCTTCATGTTCATAAAAAATATACAAGGACGATTCACCTTCATCCATCTGTACGGATTCAAGACTTTCATCTTGAATAATTTTGGCCTCTTGGTCAAAGTTATCAAAATTTTCTTCATCAAAGATCTCTTCCAAGATGACAACATTATGGTTTGGCACTCTAGGTGCTCTTCACCTATGCTCTTCAGTTCTATCATCATTTATTATTCTTTATTATTGAAGAGGATCTCTTCTTTGTTCCAGAGCAGGATTTTTAGGATTTTGATTGTCAGGAGAAAAATTTTCTCCTCTTCTTAATCTTGTTAGTTCATTATGCATCTGTTGAATTGTTAGATTCATTTGAGCTAGTTATAGTCTTTGCTTTGTCTCTTGAGTTGTTTTTGGATTGTTTCTTACATTGGGTATCACTCCTTGAAGGATTCCTCCACTAAATCCTCTATTCTCAACATTCCTTGTTCCCTGATTTTCAACATTCCTCGAGATCGATGCCCCTTTATTTGAGATAGCAAGATAATCCATTTGTCTTTGAACTTTTCCGAGGATAATCTCAGGATCAACATCTATTTCAAGCACAATTTCTTCCATCTCTATTGCTTTATGCATAGCTCCATCTAAGTATTCAATTTTTGAAGCTCTGATAGCAAATTTTACATTTTAAGGCATTGCATTTTTATAACATCTAAGTATAACTGGAGTGTTTGTTTTTTTCTCTTTTGGAATTTGATTTAATGTCTTGAAAAATATTAAGTTAAAATCTCTGATCCTTTCACCCTTTTTCAAACAAATTTGGGTGAATTATGTGAGAAAGTATGATATGCGATTGGGAGAGCATACATGGTCATGAACATAATCTCCAAATCGTCAAATGATGAAGTTGATCGTGTAGGAAGAGACATATACCATTCATAGGTGAATCTTGTCAATGTATGAAGAAAAAGTCTGACCATTACATCATCATGTTCTACTAAATGTATCTTTCACATATTCAAAAACAAAACCATATGTCTTTTCGGATCCATCACTCCATCTCCTGAAAATAATGGCAACATTCCTTGTGGAAGACTTGGCAATTGATATTGTTCTCCTTGAATATTAAGTGGGCTATTTCTAACCCTTCTTTGTGGTATTCTTTGTATTTCTTCACGATTCTCGAGGTTCTCATTTCTTTCTTTTCTGTTTCACCAACTTCTGGAATTTGAAGTTTTTTGCTCTTTCTTCTTCTTAATGGGCCCTTGTATGATTCCATCTTATCTTCTTTGTCTTCTTGCAATTTCTCCTTCTTCTTCGCGGGAAAGGGTTTCCCATGGCCTTTCAATCTCTTCATGAGTTTTGGCTATTGTTAATGTCAAATTGTATATTTGATGTAGAACGCTCATTTGATTTGCAAGACCAATTTGTAAATGGGGTTGATTTGGTTGAGGTTGTGTCATTATAATTATGATTTGTGAAACCAACCTTTTTTTATCCCCAGTTGAGTCCAAAAAATGTTGATGTCTAGATCTGTTAAGGTACAAACAACAACCTCCTGAGGATATAAATACCCCCCTATGTTTTTATAAAGGTGGTACTTTGTATTTTCTTAAAGATAAATATTGAATATCTTGCAACCGTAATATGAAAATGAAAGAATATTAAATAACAAACCCCATATCTTATCACTCAATAAAAATGTAAAAATATTGTTGATTGAAAATAATATACATACACCAAAGAATTCGTGAGAAGAAGACCAAGAATCTTCACTCATAAAAAAAATATAGTATTTGCAGAAAATATTGTACAAAAATAAATAATAGTTATAGGAAAAACAAAATAACTGTCACATCCGTCACATTATTCATATTTTTTTATCACATTCAAGGAAAGAAAAATATAGGCCCACAAATGAGAGAGCTTTAAAAGAGTTTTTAAATCAAAACAAGATAGAATATAATGGGAAAACTTTAAATATCTTATTCTCAAATTTCAGAGTTCAAAAATATCATTAAAGTTTATCCCCAAAATAGTTCTCTAGGATCTTTTCAAAAAATAAATATAGTCTTTAATAGTATTAAAAATAAATTTCATTCGTCCAGAATTGGATTGGGATTGGGCTCTCGTGGATCATAAATGAAAGAAAAAAACAAGGATGGACCTGAAAGAAAGATAAAGAGAAGCGATAAAAAATTAGTTATGTTTTTCTTAGGACAGATAAGCACAATTGGATGACTTCTGAATTAGAAGAGAAAATAATTGAGAAGGATGTGATCAATTTACTCACTGTAATGGAGTCTCTCTCTCTTTATTTGCTTGTTGATGTTCCTTTTGTAGTGCCTTTGATTACAGTTTCATGACTGGTATCAATCACCTCTACCTGTTCTTCTTTAGTTATCTTGATTAAAGCTGGCTTTAACCAATTTTCGATATCTTCTCTCATGGGTGTGACAGTTATTTCCTGCCTGACTTTGATATCAAATAAAGTACCTTCTAGTTCTCTTAATTCAATTGAAAGTTTGTGAAGCGTGTCCTCAATATCTTCGTTCTTATTAACATAACTTACAAGAAAACTTTCAACTTCATGTTTCGTGTACTCGATCATACTCTTAAATTTTTTCATTGATACACCTTTCAATATATCTAAGTGTTCTTCAAATTGCTCCATCATCATAAGAATAGAATTTAAAATTAGTTTTGGATGTTGGACTTCCCCGGTAGTTCCTAAAAATTCTAATAATATCAAATTAAATACAATTCCCCTTTTTTGACACTTAAAGTGTCAACATCAGCCAATATTTCTTTTAAGATTTTTATTCCTTTGAGCCAACAAGATTTCAATTGTTTTATGTGAGTAGGGGATTGTAAATCTTCCTTTTTCTTTTGTAGTTCATTTATTCTATAAACTTCCAAAACAAATGTAATGACACCATCCTTATAAAAACCCTTGTCATTTTCGAGGTCGTCCTAGAGGTGTTCTCTTATATTAGTAATCTTGGAACCCAAAGAAACAAATTTGCTTGCCAAATCTGATGCCTCTAGAGTGAGAGACATTCTCTTCTTTATGTTTTCCCCAACATAACGTCTAACAACAACAAGAAAACTTGATGTTCCCTTTAACTTCGAGCTTGAATTTGGTGTTCTATTAGAACTTTTCCTAGGTTGAATAGTAGCAATTAGACTTGAAAATATAGGAGGTGGCATTAAAGCATACTCTAGTTCTTTAATCCTTTCTTTGAGCATAGCATTTTCAACTTCCATTTCATCCACTAACACTTCCAAATTATCACCTATAGCTCTGTGGATCTTTGCAATTCTTGATGGTAAAACTATGCTCATTAAATTGTGAATGTGTTTTTCCTTGGACTTTTTTATGTTTTGAATTAACTCTTTCCAAAACTAACTTCTTTGAATCTTTTTCAAATAAAGCATTGTGAAGAGTTGAGGATTGTTCTTCATAAAATATTGCTTCTTGTGTCGCCAACTCAACTACAACTTCTTTACTCTCCTGAATCCTTTGTTGTTCATCTAGAAACTTTATATCTTCTATATTCACATCCAACTCCATGTGCTCAAGGGAATATTCATCATCAAGTACGACCTCAGATATTTCCGGTTTATTTTCTTGCCTTATTCTTTTACTGTTTATTGTGAGTTTATGAGGTTTTTTAAGATTCCTTTTGGGAGGATCATGGCCATCTCCATCACCATAATTTTCAGTTAAAGATTTCTTTTTTTCTTGGGTTACAATTTGAGGGTTTTTTTTGGGTGTGCCACTTCTTTGAGAAGTATTTTGATATTTTATGCTTGTTTCATTTACAACCCTTCTGTGTTGTCGATGTGCTTCATTAGTGCTAACAATAATTTCAATATCTCTAACTGGAACTACTTTAGAGTTCTTGCCATCATCTTCTTCTTCTCCAAATAAACAGGTATTTTCATATGATACACTAAAACGAACAAAAGTCATGTGATTCATGAAACATTGATTAGGTTCGGACCCTTTTATCTCATTTTCCAACTTTAAATTGTACTGGTCAAATTGGACAACATACTTGTCAATTTTTGAATCATTTTTTAGTGTAATTTCACCAATTCGCCATGGCAAGGAAATTAATTGCTTTTTCTTTCTTTCATAAAATAAGTGTTCCCAAAACTTGTATTATTTGCAAAGTTTTATTACAAATATCTTGTCTAGAACATAAAATGGAAGATAAATTGGGGCTTCTTGAGAGCAGTAAACTCTGATGACACTGTAATTTTCCATTGCCTCAAAACTTCTCCTTTAATCTAAAAAGGTTGTAGCATCCAATGATAGTCTTGACGTACCATTTCCAAATGTGATTTTCTTGAAAGAAGAAACAAATGAATCATAGACTTTATAAAAATGGTACATTACCTTATGCTTCCACAAAGCAGGGTACCGTGTATGTATAGGGTCTAACTTGCAGTTAACCTATTTTTCTAAACACAATCCTTAGAATACATGACAATATGGAATGTCAAATATTAAATATGAAAACATATATAACTTCTTGTTCTTCCTAAAGTTTGATAACTAGAATGATATTTCAGAAGAGATAATTTTCGACCAACCGAAAATCACTTTCTCTTGGATAGAAAAATATAAAATATAAAGAGCTAGACGAGGAACTGTAGTAGTTGATTCTTGTCCAAGAACCCTAGATAGAATCCATGCCATTTATTGATATGGTTTTCTTAACTGACTGACCTATATAGTTGATAAATGCTCTGGCATTATCACCGAGTCTTCCAGTATTTGCAAAAATAGGTCCCAACCACCATTTCTAGTCTTCATGAATTCTTTATCTTCATCGACTTTGACCATCATTGTCGGCTCTAGTAACTTGAACATCTTCTTGAAAGTTGATGGTGCTAGAGAAATTGGGGATTGTCCTTGCAGCTAAATGATTCTCTGACTCTTCTCGTATTTATCTATACAACACGAAACAAGCTCTATAACATATAAAACTTCTGGAACACACCCTACCTTAGCAATCCCTAATGTCCAGATATCATTAGAATTTATTTCTTGAGGAAAAAAATGTAGAATAATATTTATAAGCTTTGGACCAATGATATTTTGGATCTTCTCGTGCGAATGTATTCATAGTATCTCCACAAAATATCTCTTTCCTTCTAGCCATATTTCTTAAAGAGTTGGCGAATTATGTACAATATTTATGAATGTTAATACCAAAGTAATTATTTTTACATAATAAACCTTGAAGCTCTTTTTTCAAAAGAATGATTAAGACAGATTTAATTTGAATTTATTGAGAATGGTCTTGAGAAATTCTTAACCATCATTAATAACAACCCTTTTATACTTAACCACTAGTTACTTTCCGAAAGATTTTCATTTAATGTTACTCAAGGAATGTGACAAGAAGAATGGGGATTCATGATATTGAAGTAAGCATGATCCCACTACCCCGCGATAAAATCTCAAAATATAACTAAGTGTTAGATAGCAAATGGACGAATAGACATAAAAGAATATTTTTCAAGACTTGTGATACGATATCCACTTCCATGGTAAAGGTTGAAATGGATAAGTGTTGAAGTATCTAGAAAGAGGTGAAGTCTCAAGAAAAAACTAAGTATCGAGAAGCAGATGGCTGAAGGTTTGGACATAAGATGAATGAGTAACTCAACCCGTGATGAAAAATAGAAAAATATTCTAAGTGTGGTACAAAATTAGGGTGGTGGAAGATTGAAGTACATTTTCATGACGACGGAAGGGAGGTATGTCCGCAAAATACTTAAAAAATACTCTAAGTGTTGGTGCATTTTGGTTATGGAGGAACACAATGGTGCACTTTATGGAAGGCAGAAGTTATAACGAGACTCATGAACCGGCCATAAAATGGAAAAATTTCTAAGTGTAGAATCATAATATACAAGAGAGAGATTTATGACTTAACATATTTTAGGATCAACATACCTTAATAGTTGGAACCCTAATTGTAACCTAGAAAATGATATCCCTTTGACCGTCCCAGTCTGGGTCAAACTTCCCTTTCTCCCTCTCCACTATTGGAATGATGAAACCCTCTGAGCTATTCATAATACCCTGGGTAAGTACATAGACCGAGAAAAACCAAAATACGACATCGAGATCTGCGCCTGAATATGTGTGGAAGTTGACTTGGAAAAGAGTGTCCCAGAGGCTATGATGCTCAATTTGAAAAGTTGTTCATACCTCCAAAAGGTGGACTACAAACAACTCCCTTCCAAATGAAAGATCTGTCATGAATACAGATATTTTTTCAAGAGGTGTCCAAAATCCCCAACAGATCCACTGGTGGGGGAGACAAATGAGCAATAGAAAGAGAGAAAAAGGAAAAAACAAGCTCCTAAAAAAGGACCACAAATAGTTAAATCTCTAGCCAATGAGGAATCTCCCTCCAATCCAAAATCTTAGGAAGTTACGGCCACATCCTTAACAGGTAATTCCATTGAGCGCATTCCAACTAGAAATATTTATGATGTCCTATCGGAAATGGAAGAGGAACATGTGAGTAGATACAATCCATATCATCAATAACCAATGGAGAATCATGGAGAACAAAAAATAACATAGGAAGTCTCTCATCAGAATTCCTGGACATATCAAGAAGAGGGAGAAATCGCTGAAAGCTTGGAGGAAGAATCATATCCAGATTCCACCAAAGTTCCTCCTCCTAAGAAACTAGGTAGGAGGTCGAATAACCAAAGGAGAGAAGTGATGGCTTGGAAGGAGATAGAGCTTGGAAAAAAGAGCACCTTAGATATGTTATAAATGATAGCTGTGCTTGTTTAACCATAGATAATATAGCAATATTTTCACCCAACTACAGGCCGAAGCCACCCCCGAGCACCTTAACCTTGACAAAGAAAATAATTCTGGAAGCAAACCCTAGGTCTAAAATCTAATCAAGGTAGCATACCAATATCTAGAGCTAGCATACCAAGTAGAAAGTACAAACCATAACCAAGAGAAATTCCAAGCCTAAAACCGAAAATACTAGTTGAAGTAGCTGCAACTGTCGCTACTCTCTAGACTTGCACACTTCCTAAATTTCTGCAGTGCGCACTAGATTTCTGCAGTTGCGAGCTGTGTCTCTCAAATGAGCTTTGGTGTCCTGTATTTATAGTTCTCCTCCATAGCTGTATGTGCAGACTTCTCATTCTAGAGGCTAAAAGCTCAATATTACATATTTCCTTTAGCTAACTTGTCCTCTAGGGTTATGTCCAATGCTTTAGGGTTTCTTCTTGCTTCCCATAATATTCTATTCTTGTTAGGGTTACACGTGGAGGTTAATACCTCCCGTAGCTACCATAATATCAACAAGAAAGACATAAAAAGAAATAACCCAAACCTATCAAAAAATAAAGTGGCTCTATTGCCCCTAAAAGGGGGAATCCAAAATCCACGTTTAAATGATGAAAATCATTTCCTAAAACTATAGAGGTATGGGAAGTGGCAATAAAAAATAATTAGTCAGAATATTAGTAAAGAAAGAATCCCCTAAAATCCTTTTACTCCAGAAAACAAAAATGAAGGACGTTGAAGTCTTTCAAGACAACAAAACTATTTGGAAAGAAAGCATAGGTCTAGCAGTGAGTTCACAACTTACAAGGGGCCTCCGATGGAGTTTGTACTATTTGGAACTCACAAATGTTTAGATTAGAATATTGGTCAAGTTCCCCTAATTGGTTGCAAGTGATCCTGACTCATCTCCCTTCAGGGAAGACATTCTCTGTTTTTAATATTTACATACCTTCTCAATCACATGACAAAAATCTATGCTGGAGATCTTTGCTAAACCTGCAGGAGAATCATTGTAATGCCTCCCTCATCTTAGTGAGAGACTTTAACACTACACCGAATGCATATGAAAATCAAGGAGGAAATATAGTAAGGTACTCATCTAGAGAATATATGGAAGACCTCATGCTAGGGATAGATCTATTGGATGTCAAGATAGTGAGTGGTTGATTTACTTGGTCTAATAAGAGACAAGGCCCATGGCACATAAATGCTAGGCTAGATAGATTCCTCATTAGTGGAAATATTTTGGAAGACCCCCTTATTTCCTTGTCACTAATTCTCCCGTGGGTAGGATCTAATCACTGCCCTATCACCCTGGAACTTTCTAACTCTAAATCCCTTGGTCCAATTCCCTTCCATTTTAACCCTTTTTGGGTTGAAGATCCCCCCTTTTTGGATCTAGTCTCTTCCACCTGGAGCCCTTGGGTTCTAGGGTCTCTGGTCCATATTTGGGACTATAAATTAAAATATACCAATAATATCCTTCAGGGTTGGGTGAAGGATAAAGAAGAAAAAGAGAAGAAAGCATAAAGAGAGCTAGTTGGGAGAATGGAGGAGACTAGAATCGCTTTGGAGTCATTCCACATCTCAGCGGCTACTTTGGTAGAAGAGAAGCAAAACTTTGTGGAGTACCAAAAAGTTCTTAGGCACGAGGAAGAAAAATGGAGGTTAAAATCAACAAGCCTCTGACTTCAAGCGAGGGATCGTAACACAAAAAATTTCCACCACCAAGCTAAAGCTAAAATTTGTAAAAATAGAATAATAGACATCAAGGTTGAAGACAGGACTTGTATCAAGGGACACAATCAAATAAAGATAGTAGCTAAGGAGCACTTTGAAAAACTATACCAAGAAGATGGAGGCCCAGGAGAATCTTCTTCAAAACATCCCCTGAGTAATCAACCAGGAAGATAATGAGAAGCTCTTTTGGCTAGTAATAGAAGCAAATATCCTTGGAGTATTACAACAGATGAACCCAGACAAGGCCCCTGGCCCGGATGGTTTCACATTGAACTTCTATCTCCTATATTGGCACAAAATCAAAAAAGACTTGGTTCGCATGGTCCAATACATCCAAAAGTCTGCTAGAATGGGGGGGAGCACCAACTCCTCCTTCTTGGCCCTAATTACAAAAGAATTCAACCCATCCTCCTTCAAGAGATTCTACCCAATCTCCCTATGCAATGTCTCTTACAAAGTCATAGCAAATATAATCAAGCAATGCCTACCCAAACTAATCTCCCCAAATAAAGGAGGATTTGTGGAAAATATTTAAATGATAAACAATATTCTGTTGGTACAGGAAGCTATCCACTCTAGCAAGAGAAGGGAGATAAAGGGATGATCATTAAATTAGACATGGCCAATGCATTTGACTATGTCCATCACAACTTCGTTTTTGCTATCTTTACCAGATTCGGATTTGGGGAGGACTTTCTAGCTTGGATATTTTCCTGTATAGGGGTTCTGTGGATCTCCCCACTGAATAAAGGTCACTCAATGGATTTTTTTAAGATCTATATGGGCCTTAGGAAAGGGTTCAACCTCTCTCCTATTCTATATATTATCATGACAGAAGATTTGAGTCAACAATTAGAAAAGGCTAGAGTGGAGAAATCTATTCCAAGTATCAAAATATCTAGAGGATCCAGAAGGATTAACCATTCCCAATTTGCAAACGACACTCTTATTCTAGGAGGTATTGTTGAGGAAAAGGTATGAGGAACCTTACTCAAGCATTTTCATATCTTGCTGGGCTAAGGAAAGATAGTTGATAATGTTACTCGGGGTTTATAGCCTAAAAATAAAAGACACAATCACTTAATCCACAGGTATTAAGTATGATGGACCAAGGCTGGGTTTTTCATATATTATATGTAACTGTGCAAAAGAAATAAACTTAAACATAAATTACATGAGTTTGTACATGGAGATAAAAGAAAAATATGACCCAAATCATCAAAATACATATGTGATATTGAAATCAGAAGTCTGATTTTTATATTGATTTCATTCTGAGATACAAAGATGAATTCTCTTTACAAACCCCTATGAGGGTAGGGACCAAAGTCAGATTTAGAAGCCTCTGATGGGAACCATACAAAAAGACTCTGACAACAAAA
>CBVK0101678363.1:0-13847 GCA_900067695.1 Picea abies | reverse complement strand
CCCCGGACTGGTTCCACTCTCCCAGTTGACGGACGGTCAATTTCGCCCGTTAACAGGATTCCATGTTGCGCTTTTGGGAATCAATAGGTACCTCCCCCATCATTGCAAAAAGATTCAAATAGATACTAGAGGAATTCATGAGGGCCTTAGGAGGAAAAATCAACAAACAAAAAATCCAAGTATGTGTGTTGAACATAAACTCTAGAACAACAGGTAGGATTGCAAAAGTTCTTGAGTTCCCACTAGTGGAAAGATGACATACTTTTAGATACTTGGGTATTCCAAAATGCCTCTCCTCTCTCCCAAGATTGGTTTGGTCACCGATAGTAAAGAAAACCAAGATTAAACTTATTCAATGGGGGGCCCAGTGGCTAAACCCTGTTGGCAGAGTAATCCTCATTAAATTTGTCCTCTCTTCCCTCCTTGTTTTTCAGTTCTCCTCCCTTCTAGCTCATTCTTATGTCAAAAATTCCATATCCCAAGAAATTAGAATATTCCTCTAGGAAGGAAGAAAGTCTAACACTAAGTGAATGCATCTAGTTAATTGGAATGTGGTCAAAGCACCTTAAACAGACAATGGATTGGAAATTCTAGATCCAACGATCTCTAATTTGGTGCTCGGGGAAAATATTAATGGAGAATGGTGTCCGGAAATTAGGATTGGTGGAAGAAAGTCATCATGTACAAATATTTGGTAGGAGACATATTAAGGTGTCTTGATTCCCCTCCAGCCTGCATCTCGGGCTCTCCAATATGAAAATTTTTGAAAGCATCTTTGCCTCTTTTCCAGAGCAATTCCACTCGGATTCCAGGGAATGGGTGCGAGGTACTCTTATGGGAGGACAACGTCATGGGGAACCATACTCTCTAGTATAATTTCAATCTTTCTCCCCTTCGAGATTGGTGTTAGACACATGGAATTTTTACTTTGTTCCATATTTCAAAGTGGCTCCCCTCAGGAGCTTGGGCGGGTTGACAGCTCTTGGGTCTTCCCCCCCATCTGCAGGGCTTCTTTCTTGATCTATGTCAGGTCTTGCTGGTTGTGCTCCCAACCATATGATGGCTAAAGATTCCTATGGTTGGGGTGAAGGTCAATACTCGATCAAAGCTGAATATGCTACTCTCTTGGCTCAAGTCAACTTACCACCTAGATCATCTGTGTGGAACAAATTTGGAGTACTGATGACCTCCCAAAAATAAATATATTTTTCTAGATGTTGGTCCATAACAAGATCTTAACGGGGGAAAACCTGCAAAAAAGAGGATTCAATGGCCCATTCTGGTGTGCTCTCTATTGCAGTTCGAAAGAAACCGATACTCACTCATTTATGGAGTGTCCATTCTCCAAGGAGGTGTGGTCCCTTGCATTTCAATTTCTCTCCCTCCTTATATCGGATGGCCAAAAAAACTCAATAATCTATTCAACAAATGGAATTCAACCTATAGAGGATTTATGAAAAACAAACAAGCCTTCAAAGCCACTTTTTAAACTCTACCTAAATATGTTACATAGAAAATATGGTTAGCATAAAATTAGGAAATCTTTTCTAACAATCATTCCCCCCCCCCACGACCATGGATTCAAAGAGTTTGGGCTTGTTGGTGGAACATTTTAAGAGGAAGTAGAGCTTGTTGGTGGAACATTTTAAGAGGAAGTAGAAAAAGTGTCTTGATCAACAACAAATGAATAAAGAGGAGGAGATATGGTACACACAACTTTTTCCTAGCCAAACTTATAGTTAATGTGGCACCCCCAGAACCAATGGAACACAAGCCAATAAACTTTCTTGGCACCTACATATGTTAGGCCAGGAATTTGAAGAATGGAAGCACTCACAAATGATGCATTTCTTATGCTTTGATAGAGCCTCTAAAGGCAACCCCGGAGTGGTAGGAGTGGGTGGGGTTCTTTTCTCCCCAGGAGGAAATATTAAGCTTCTCTTCTCTTAGAATATTGGGCAAGATACTAACAACCAGGCAGAGGCATATGCTCTACTCCAAGGATTGAAGTTGACTCGCCAACAAGGAATAAGATCCGTCTCAATGCTAGGGTATTCCATGGTAATCATAAACCATTTGAGAAAAAAAAACATTGCCAGAATAAATGAAGCTAGCATCAATCTTCCGACGAATTCAACTTGAGTTGGAAGCATTCCACTCCTTTGTCCCTCTTCACATTCTTCGCCACAATAACACCATAGCAAATGTGCAAGCAAACCTAGCATTGAGGGATCCCATAGAAACTCTATGGGTCCATGAACGTTCCTTGGCTACCCTCATTTTAAGGTCGCTATTCCTCCCACACAGATGGCTCATATAGTACCATTCCCCCTTTCCTCCATTGAGGGAAAATACAATGCCCCACAACAAAATGCACATGTGCTAAGATTGTCACAGGAAGAATTCGGTCATTTCTCCTGGCTGTTCTGGCCCTGGTATTTATGGATGTTGTACTGGCTCGATGGGAGATCGCGTCACCATGGTTAGATCCAAAAATAACCGATCATAACGGGGACTGTTCCATTCCCCTTTGTCATATGCTCAGGGCGTGTGAAATATTCTTAGGTGTCATGTATTTGATGGATTCAATATCCTTCACGATGTGGGTGATACCTCAAGCATGCCGTGAGTGTATTTTAATTGCACCACCCTGGGCTCAATTGCAGAAGGGTAATTTGAAGCAACACTTAGAAGCATTGAATCTGAAGAAAGGATAACTAAACTTATTTCTCACAGAGGGTGGAGACAAGAGATATGGGAGGAAGAACATGCAGAGCTGGTCTAGTCAATCCAGGCTTTGTAAATATAGGTTCATGGAAAAATCAACTCAGTTGCTCACAATAATGGAAATTCTAGCAGAACAGAGGTAGGGGCAGCATTCCAATATGAATGTGTAGCAATTCACTCAGGAGTTGAAGAATTAAGAATTTGACCAAGAACCCAGTTGCCAACCCCCTCAAACATCGTCCATTCTAAGGAAGCTTCCTCTCCAATCTCACAAATTCTTCTTCCAGACCTCAACTCCTCGCCAGAACAGACTGAAAAAGAGCCAGGAAGGAATGATACCCCAACCTAGTAGTTTTACTGATGTTTTGTTTTTGTATTTTTTGTTAGGCATCTTTTATAGTTTATATTCTGGAACAAATTTTGATATACTCTATAAGACTCAAACAGACTTAAACTCTATGAACACTTTATGTGGATTCCAGCTTGTTTTTGCCTCATATGCAAAGGCTGATCTGATTTTGAAAGTTTGTATGCTTCCTCCTTCTGCCATTTTTGGTGGACTTTTTAATACAAAAGTATTTTAGTTCTTTTGATATTATATATATATATGAAAAATCTCTTTATATCCATAGCCTAATTTTGTAAAGAATTTTTTTTGACCTAAAATGCCTCTCATACCTATGGTATGCCATGTGGCCTCTCCATGGTTATTCAATGTACAGTTATTATGCTATACAATTGCATCTGAGTCAAGAGGGTTGTTTTACTATACAACTAAACTTTGTTCCAAAGTATATGTTGTAATCAATCACATAACGTTTTCCTCTTTTATAAATAATATTTATTGATATCGTGTGGATGTTATTTGAAGTTTTTCCTTATTTAAATTTTAAATATTAATATGTAATAATAAATATTTTAATAATTATATTTGTTTTAAATCTTAGAATAGAATTATTAAAGTATTAAAACAATTTAAATTCAATAGATTATGTAACACTTTATTTTGATTTAGATAGATAAATTGCATTATGATCTATTATGTATTTGTTTCCTATGATGTTTGGGTAAGTGCATGTTTTACAAGAAGCATAGTTACTCAAATTGGTTGTTTCACACCAAGTTTTGGGTGAAAGGACAACATGTGCATGTTATCATCGATAGTGGAAGCCAAAAGAACATCATCTCTCCAGGAAGATCGGATAGCTTATGCTCTTGCCCAAGCCCCCTTTATCCTCTCCTTGGCCTGAAGCTTCCCCCACCCCGAAGTGGAACACAAATCAGACCGTGCGTTATATATCAAGTAATGTAGGTCAGGGTCAGAGGAACCAATCTTCTACTAGGTTCGACCTGCATCGTATAATAAGAGCTTGAGCATTTCCTCTTCTTATATAATGCATTCTTCGCACTGAAATGGATGATTTCGAGATATCGATGACAAATATCTAAGAACAACAACAAAGCCACAATATAGTCAACAATAGGGTGTTGAACCTAGTGTTATTAGGAGGGGTGGAGACATTTCCCATCGTTTATTATTTGAAACCTAGAGTCATGGGAGGGTTATGTTAATCCACACTCCCCTAGACATGTGATGGCTACTACCAATCGCCCACTGGGGAAGCTTGGTCGAGATAGTTGACACTTATGCTTATGAGTTCTATCTAGGCTTAGGTTAATGTAGTTGATGCTCCAGCATAGTCCTATAGAGGACAGGGAAGGATGTGGAATATGGAAGTAGTTTGGGAAGGAAGGGTGAATTGGAGTAGTTAAGACTGTTGTTAGGAATCAGAAATGCAAACTTAATTCCTTACTTGGTTCCCTTTTCTGTTTTCACTGCTTGCTTAATTAATTTATGATGATATTGGTTGTTCAACTCATATCAAATTATTTTAACTGGGTTCTATGATGTTTGTGCAAGTGCATGTTTTACAAGAAGCACAGTTACCCAAATCGGTTATTCGATGACAAATCTCTAAGAACAACAACAACGCCACGGTATGGTCAACAATAGGGTGTTGACCCTAGTTCTATTAGGAGGTGTGGAGGTATTTCCCATCGTTTATTATTTGAAACCTAGAGTCATGGGATGAATATGTTGAGCCATGCTCCCCTAGACATGTGATGGTGACTACCAATTGCCTACTGGGGAAGCTTGGTCGAGATAGTTGACACTTTTGCTTATGAGTTCTATCTAGGCTTAGGATAATGTAGTCGATGCTCCAACATAGTGCCATAGAGGAAAGGGTAGGATGTGGAAGATGGAAGTAGGTTAAGAAGGAAGGGTGATTTGGAGAAGTTAATAATGTTGTTGGGAATTATAAATGCAAACTAAATTACTTACTTGGTTCCCTTTTTTGTTTTCACTGCTTTCTTAATTCATTTATGATAATCTTGGATGTTCAATTCATATCAAATTATTTTAACTGAGTTAGTAATATTTATAGATGTTTTGTTTAAAATGATTACTATCTTGCAGGCTTGGATGAGAGCACATAAGAACTATGCATTAGATGTGATGATCAATGACTGATGAATTATTGTAATTATGTTAGTAGAGATTACTGAAATATGCATTACTAGATTTTTTGTATTGCATACTTGGTGGTGAACATACATGAATTATGCATTAGAGACAACGATTGTTTACCATTAGTACATGCACAAAATATGCATGTGCTAGATATGCATACATACGTTACACATGTATGTTAGTACAATTACTTGTTGTATTAATTATTGAACTATGTTATTAACTACTTAATCAATGGTTGAATAATTATGGAAATTAAATTGCATAGGTAAATATCGAGCAACATAAATGTCCTCCTTGACTTGATTCATTAGTTGGTATGATGTATTAAATGGACATGGTGTTTGCCATGAAATTTGGGAAAAATATTTAAGTTTTATTAATAAGATTGTATGAGAAAAAGGGCTCGTAACTTTGTTTGAATTAATTTATGAAATTCATTCAATGACTTATTTTATTTTGATTTACTCTTCCAAAAATCTAAAAGTGATTGATGGCCATTAATGATAGTGGTTGAGGAGACCTTGGGAAGGGGGATGGAAATGGGGTAAGATAGTGGATCTATCTGGGGGATAAGGGGTCTAATCTAGGAGGAGAGAAGGGGATTTTGTTTTGGAAGGGCAAGAGAACCATTGGAAGCACTATCACTTTGAAAACTCATAATTGTGAGATCTATAAGAGCTATGAGAGATTGATTGTTGAGTTCTTAAGATACTGGTGGTGGGGTGGTTATTATTCTTGGAGATTTGGGCATAGAGGGATAGAAAAACCCAAGGTTTATGATCTATAAATGATAGGATTATATCTTGTCCATTTCACCAACATGAATCCCTATTGAATCTTATTGCATTGCTCAATCAACTTGGAAGGAACCTTGAGTGGTGAACTTGTTCTGTCCTGCATTATCACTTCGAAGAGATGCTCAAAATTCATCCACACCTAAAGGATCTTCATTTCATTCAATACAAAATATTGCTACCAACACATAGATAAGTATCTCAACATTCAAGAGTAATCAATGTATGTGCTTAAAATTAAAGGAAACATAAAGGTGGCACTCAAGTGTTAATGTTAAGCAACATCATTGTCTTAAAACCAAAAACTATCCCTCTAGGATCACATCAGCTGACCAAAGACTCTTTACACAAAGGGAATGCATAGAAAAATGGATTGAATTGCCCAACAATGAAGAAAACATGGAGTTTGGATCATGGAAAAGGAACAAATACCATCCAACATTAAAAATGTCTTGTATGGTTTGTGGGAAAAGAGAAAATACCTAGGAAACAAATAAAACGTCTTGTATGATCCGTGGGAAAGAGAATACACCTAGCTCTAAGGAAATGACCCAACAAGGATTGAAATCGACCAGTTGGTCAATTAGGATGCCTAACACTCAGGAAGGCGTCTCTATGGTTCATCTCGAAAATGAAATATCAATGTTTCCTGAGGCAAGGATGTTGGTTGTACGTAGTAGATATGGTAAGTGATGAAAAAGGACCCTCTTCAGATCACTACCCATTTCTCTCGAAATTCAAGGATTTTTCCCCAAAGAGTTTCCAAGGTTATCTCTTGAAAGGGAACTTGATTTCTCTATCGATCTAAAACATGACATGGAGCCAATTTCCAGACATCTAATAGGATGACAAATCCAAAACTTTATGAGTTGCAAATATAGTTGAAGGAACTGTTGAACTAAAGGATTATTAGGCCTAGTGTTTAACCATGGTGTGCACTAGTAATATTTATTAAGAACAAGGATAGTTCCTTGTGATTATGCATAGATTACAAGGATTTGGATAGATCTACAATGAATAATAGGTACCCACTACCTTGAATTGATGATATCTTTGACAAGTTGAAAGGAGCAACATTTTTATCAAAAATTGATTTGTGGTCAGGTTATCACCAGTTAAGGATTAAGGAAGATGGCATTCCTAAGAAAACCTTCTGGGATCAATTTTGGAATTATGAGTTCATAGTGGTGCTATTCAGTTTGACCAATTCACCAATTATATTCATGAGCCTCATGAATAGTGTATTCCAAAAGTACTTAGACCACTTTATGCAGGTCTTTCTAGATGATGTTCTCATCTATTCCAAAAATGAAAGAGAACATGAGGAGCACTTATGGTTAGTATTGTCATTCTTAAGAGAACACAAATTGTATGGCACGATGTATAAATGTTCTTTCTTTTAAAAAGAGATTCATAATCTTGGTCAGATTATTTCAAGGGAAGGAATTTCAATGGACTCACAAAAGGTGAAGGCCATAATGGATTGGCTAGTGACGGAAAATTCTCTTGACGTGCAAAGCTTCATGGGAATAGTTGGATAATATTGAAGGTTTCTCAAATATTGCAAAACCCATCACTACCTTGCAATGCAAGGGAATTAAGTATGAGTTGATTGAGGAATGCGCCACCAAATTCATCAATATTAAGAGATTACTAACTAGTGTGTTGATCCTACAAGTACCTGATATGGATAAAGACTTCATAGTTTGCACATGTGCCTTGAAATAAGGGCGTTGTGTTAATTCAATATGGGGGATTGATAGCATATGCATCTCAGAAGTTGAAACATCATGAGGAGATTTATTCCATGCATGATTTAGAGTTGGTAACCATGATATCTCTAAAGCTTTGGAGGCATTGTCTTTTCGGGTGAAACTTTTTTCTCAAAAATAATCATGAAAGATTGAAACATCTCTTCACGCAAAGGGGCCTAAATTCTAGGCAGAGGCATTGGAGTGAATTTACAAGTGAGTATGATTTTGAATTTTTTCACATTAAGGGAAAGGAGAATGTGGTGTCCAATGCCCTGAGTAGAAGGTTGCAAATATTCTCCTTGGTGCCCTTAAAGGTCAACTTGAGGGAGCGCGTGTTGGGATAACTTCTTGGAGATAGTTGCTATTTGAAGGTTACTTCAACGCTTTATAATGGGAGGAAGTTAGAGCCTAATTTTGAAGGGTATTTCCTCGAAGCATATGGATTGTTGTGATTTCAAGGGAGGATGTACATTCCCAGATGAAGGATATTTGAAGCACTATCCTTGAAGAATCCCATAGAGAACTTTATTATGCGCATCTTGGTGTGCAAAAGATGTATGCATACATGAAGAAACTTTTCTTCTGTGTAGGCATGAAGCGCGATGTATTCCAATTTGTCGCTAAATATGTTGGAACACGTGTCTATTTTTTTTTAAATTAGCTTGCCAACCATGGAAAAATCTCTTAAAATCACCAAAAAATAACTTGTGCAAAAACCCTAACTTTCACAAGAAATATATAATAAAATATAATGAGTCAAAATATGGAAATTTTTCCACATGTACTTCATTGTGTCAACTCGGGATTATAAAAATTTTAGAGTTTGAAACTTCACTTTAAAAACGTCACAATGAAAATGCCAATATAATTGATTTTAGGATTAGTCACACACCTTGTCTTCCATGGATTATATCTCTGATAGTATAGAGAAACAAAACTTGAAATTTTTCCCACCTGTCCATGACATATCTCCTCAATCTCCACAAAAATTCACTATATTAAACTTCTCATAAAAAATGTTATAAAGAAAATTCCATGATGATTCATTTAAAACTAATTTCAAGATTAGTCAAAAACACTATCTTCCATAAGATATATCTCTAAAAGTATAACAAACCAGAACATGAAAATTTTATCAGACAAATTGTGATATGTCTCGTAAGTAACCTACACATGTTGCTATATGAAGCATCCCCAAAAACATTTATAGCAAAATTTCCAAGATGATTCACTTGAAGTAGAAAACCCTAGGATCAATGCTCTTGATACCAAATGTTATGAACCAAGTGCCTTGAAAATGATAAGAAGTTAATAAATGCAGTCCACTTTGAGGGGGAAATCTCCTTTTACAATATATCCAATTCACAAGACAAACTATGATTATCCTAAGACTAGGTTTCCTTAGTATATATATAGGAGACAAAGGGTGCAATTATGATGAAAGGGTAAAATTAAAGGTTCTAGTCAGCCTACTAATATAACCCATAAACTAATAATGAATGCTTATTAGGGCCTTAACATAGTGGACATAGGGCCTTAATAGATTCCCTATGAGGCACCACCAAAGTATGCCCGTGGGATATCCTTGTCGATTAATTCTTCTTTCATCTCATGAATGTTTTGTTTATATTGATTCTATGTGTGAGCATTTAATATGTTTAGTGCCCAAACAACACATTTAAGAGGTAAAGTATCATTTCCTTCAGATATATTTTTTGGCTAACCAGACTCCCCAAGCTATGTTAAGAGGAAGGGATCTAATTTTCTTTGTATTATTTTTTTTTATATCATGATATAAATCCTTCTTCTATGTCTTCACCCTCCTAGGAATTTCTTAATCCAATCATTATTTCCACCTCTTTCCATACCTCTTTTGTATAATTATAAGACATAATTAAATGTACAATTGTTTCTTCTACTTGTTGACATAAGTTGCACCAACTCGGTCCATTGAAGTTTTTCTTCTATAACACCTCCCACGTGGGATCCCTATTGTTTAAAATCAACCACATGAGTTTTTTTTTCAAAGGATATTTTAATTTCTAGATGGTTCTCCACCACCATACCTATTGTCCCTCCCTTCCTTCCTCTACAAGAGATTTGTAACATATTCTGGGCACATAATTTCTAGTTGTATTAAGTGACCATACCATTTGGTCATCACCTTCTCTTATTTTCACATTACTATATTTTAATGTGTATGTGTATCTCTTCCATGTCTCGACATATTCTTCCCCCAACCCAATCTTCTCTCAATCCAACCAATGTTGTTGCCAATTTGTAGACCTATCCAGATTCAAAACCTTTCTAAGAATATAATATCCTTTACTTATTATCACCTAAAGAATCCTAGGAAGTAATATGAGCATTGATACCTACCCATGGATCAAGACAAATTTGTACTTTGTCTCCTTTTCCAACTTGCTAAATTATCTAGTTTCCAGCCAAATGAAAACCCCCAAGTTAACAACTTTGCATATTCTTAAGGAATTATGAACTTGTTTGACTAGATCCCTTACCTAATCCTCTATGGAAGTAGGAGAAATGTAATTGTCTCTTATTACTTGAAATCACATACATTTTCCTTGAATTTATCTCTATACATTTTTTGTTGTAAGTTCCCTGAAGAAGAGAAAGGGATTTTTTAGACCCCAAGCTCCATTTTCTTTTGGTAAAGACAATTTTTTCCATGAATCCAAAACAAGCCCTTTCTTATTTTGATCACTTGACTAGATAAATTTGTAGCATAGTCTTCTGATGACTTTCAAAACACCTTTAAGCACCCAAACAAGCAATATCTATTATACTATAATTTCTTCTAGTACTTATTTTACTAGTACCAGACACCCCCCCTCTCGAGATCCACCAATTAAACCATGTATTTAACATATTTTCCATTTTGGAAATCAACCATTTCTATTCACTTTTTTTGATAGGTTTGAATTCAAATAGAAATCAAAGTACTTTAATCCATGATCTAGGTTTGTTAGCAGGCAAGGAAATAATTGAGTAAAATAGTCCTTTTCTTGCTCAATTATACCCCATAGGGATATCATATATTTTTCAAGGTTTAAAATCATACTTATTCTTTCATAGAATAAATCCAATATACCTTTTAACTTCTCAATTACCCTTCATGTTCCCTCACAAAAAATTAGGATATCATCCACAAACAATATATGTGTGATATTACATGTTGTTCCAATGTTTACCCCCTTTGAAACTACCATTTTATTATGCCTCTTTTATTAACCTACTCAACCCCTCAAAAATTAAAAGGAAAAGGAGAGGAGATAAGGAGAAACCCTGTCTAAGACCTCTTCATGGCCTGAAGAAAGGGGATGTTTCCCCATTGGTTAAGAATGAATCAAAAGATATTGAAGTAATGCAACTCATCACCCAAACAATAAACTAATGACATAAACCCAAGTGTATAGGTATAATTATAAGGTAAAGCCAACTTACCTTGCCATATGATTTGGAAAGGTCTAGTTTAATTACCATCAATAGTTGGTTCCTAAATTTAATTGAATGAAGGATTTTCTAAGCTATCCCAACTATATCATGGATTTGTCTTCCCTCTAAAAACCCAAACTATTCTCGAGAGATGTGATTTGGTAAATCACTTGTTGACCCCTGGGTATGGAAGTAAGCAAAGATTAAGGCAGAAAAGGTGAAACATGAACTGTGTGGAAGACACAATGACTGTCACTGGGTCGAAGTGAGCAGAAGAGTAGAAAATACGGATCGAAGTAAGAGAAAGAAAACTATTGGATGAGGAGATCAAGGATGACAGATCAACAAGGAAGATGGATCGCGGAAAACTCAGGAAGCTGAAAAATCCATCGTTGGATGCTTTGGAGCACCGTGTGAGAAGGAAGGAAAGATAGGCTGGTGAAGCCCAGAAAACGCGGGTCAAGTTGACCTAGGGTTTTAGACACCTAGGGTTTTGGTATCTAGGGTTTTGACACTTAGGTCTTGACCTAAGGATGTTGGTGAGCTATTGCAATGTCTAAATAAAGGTCAAGAGGACTTGGGACAGGTTGCGGGTTTTTCATTGTTGTTGAGAGATAATAATATGTTACGAGGAGAGATTTCTATTGAGAGAGAAGTCTTGTATTGTGAGTGCAATATGTATTGTAAGATCTTCAGTTGGGTGCGAAGATCAACCCTGCAGTTGGGTGCATAGGGAGGGGAGAGAAAGAGAGAAGAAGAAGGCAATCTGCTAGCTAAGAGCATAGACAAGAACTGTATGATTCATCTTAATATATTATAAAGAACAGTTCTATGGACGTAGCCCTAGAGAGAGGGTGAACCACGTATATATTGTGTTGTGTACATGATTGATGCTATGTTCTTTGTCATTTGGTATGTTGTGATTGCATTACTATGTTAGATCTAATATATAGATGTGCAGAGTAGATCTAAGATGATAATTAATATATGAATGTTGTATTGTTCTTGTACTAGAGCCACTTGATATTCCCTTGGTTGTAAACATCTCTGTCCTACAACCCCCCATAGCTACTTCAGGTGAGACTGCATCTACTTCACAGATGTTGCCGAAAGGGCCAATAGTTAGGGCTTGTTTGTGCACTCTTGGAACTGAACCCCGGGTCTTCCCTTGTTCCTACATGGAGCATAAACTGGAATTAGTCTAGGAGAGGCTTTCTGAAGCCTGGCAGGAAATAAGGAAGGTAGCACCCCAACTGCCAGAATCCAGTGTTGTAGGAGAGCTCGAGCACCAAATCGAATTACTCCAGGGAGCATGGTCACAACTGGCCATCCATGAAGAGAATCTAGAAGATCAGCTACAGCAGGGTGAGCAAGAATCAAAGAAACAACCTCAGAAGTTGCAAGAACAAATGGAGAAGGTAGTGCTGGAAGGAATAAATGCTCGAGTAGCACTACACAAGCGTACAACTGAGTGCATGAAGATATTCCGATAAGTCAAGGACTGGATGGGAATTATAGCAAGGTGCAACCAAACCTTGGAGGATGTGCGTGCAAGAATGCAATTTCTTAATGAATAAGTTGCGGTCACCATGGACCCGCTGGAGAAACAAGAGAAGTTTGATCAAATTCATCAAGAAGATAATGAGTTGAATGCTCTATTTGAGGCACAATCTATATCCAAGAAGGAGATGCGCAAATTTTTACCTATCGTTCAGATAGTGTACATGCAAATGCATCAGGTGGATGCTACAATAGACTCTGAATGGAACTCTCTAGTCATATCCAAGCCCAAAGGATGTATCACAGTTGTGACCCAACAATTTGTACACGAAGCCTCACTTCTTGCCAGGAAGGGGCAGGATAAAGTTGGGATTTTCCAGGAAGTCAGGAAGCGGGCCTTAGAGTTGGTCCCAGATTTGGGCCCTTTGTTTGAAGAGGTAGAGGAAGAGAAAGCACAAGTAGAAGAGGAAAGAAAAGTGAAGAAGGAGGACAAGGGAAAGAAACAATTACTCCTAGAAGTTACAAAAGAGCCAAGTACTTGACTCGAGGGCGAGTTAATGCTTGTGGTTGGAGCTTGTTGGGCCCTTTGTTTTTGGATTTGAAGCTATGCAAGAAGGACTACAGTCCCAGTTTTGGTTTAACATGAGTTGTGCAAGCTACAAAAGAAGTTGGACAGTGGAGCAAGTAAAAGAAATAGAAATCGGTTGCAAAAAGGGACATCACAACACCAGCAAGCCAAAATAAGTTACAACAGAACAAGAAAGAATTCGAGCCCAAAGCTAGAATATCCCACTTAGCCTATATATCAGATGAATAGTATTGTAAAATGGTTTGGTTGTCTAGTTTTGATAGGTTGAGTTTTGTTGTTGTTAATCGGATTTTGTTGGGTTTAGTTGAGAAAAGGTTATGTAAATGTAATCTGTATACAATTTTGAGTAGATAGAGATATGCGACATGTGTCCAGAGTCAGAATTCTATAACAGAGTACCAATCTGTATCTCTGAGATTGTATTCGATAAGTTCTGAAGATAATAGATGAAGAAGGACCCAAAATTTTGAAATATAATGTGTCATACTGTG
>CBVK0101678361.1:0-16811 GCA_900067695.1 Picea abies | reverse complement strand
AGATCCTTCTAGAAGCGGAAGCTTCTATTAGGTCTTCTTACATCCGCCTTATTCTATTTTGTTGAAAGGCCTTATTAATATCAACCTTTATTATATATGAATATATTGTTCTACCTTTGTGCGGGTTAGGACCCTAACATGTCCGCCCCCTTAAAAACAACCTTGTCCTCAAGGCTTGAGATGAGGAAATTGCTACAGAATGGTAGCTGGTTGCCAAGTGGCGTCTGCTGGAGTTGTATCTTTCCACTGGACTAGCACTTCCTTGATGGTTATCTGATGTAGCAGACACTCACATTGATCCAAAATTGCTTCTGGTTATAGCCAAATGAATCCATCTTCAGCTAACTCCGGAAGGTTGGTTTGAATTTGGCACTTAGATCTAATCACCTTCTTTAAGCATGAAACATGAAAAACAGGATGTAGCTTCGAATGGCTGGGCAAAGCTAACTGATAGGAAACTTGTCCCACACACTTGAGAATGGTATAAGGACCATAAAATTTGGGCGCTAGCTTCTGACAATGCTCAGCCTCGAGGGAAGTTTGCTTGTAAGGTTGCAGTCGAAGAAACACCTAATCCCCTTCTGCAAATTGACGTTCATAGCGACCTTGATCTACTTGTTGCTTCATGCAATTCTGTGCCATGACCAAATTCTCTTTGAGGGTATAGAGAATAGCCTCTCAAGCTATAACTGTTAGGTCAACCGCATGGACCTTTGAGGAACCCGGTAAGTATGAGAGAACTGAAGGTGGCTTATGTCCATATACCGCTTCAAAAGGAGTCATGCGTGTAGTTGTATGGTATGAAGTGTTGTGCCACCATTCAGCTAGGGGTAACCATTGAGCTCACTGATTTTTCTTTTCCGAGGCAAAACACCTCAAATATGTTTCCAAACACTTGTTGACAACTTCCGTTTGGCCATCAGTCTGGGGATGATAAGTTGTGCTGAGATGCAATTCTGTGCCTTGTATCTTGAACAGTTCTTGCCAAAAATTGCTTGTGAAAGTTGGGTTGTGATAAAAAACAATAGAGTGCGGCATGCCATGAAGCTTGAAGACCTGATCCATGAAGATTTGAGACACCGTGGATGTTGTAAATGGGTGTTAAAGGGCGCAGAAATGAGCATACTTGGAAAGGAGATCAACAACCACCATGATGACGGATTTATTTCCCGATTTAGGTAAGCCGGTAATAAAATCCATAGAGATATCCTTCCAAATAGAAGGTGGAATCGGGAGCGGTTGTAGTGTGCCCGACGATTTGACTGTCTCTCCCTTGTTGCATTGACACACGTCACATTCATCTACACAATTACGAATGTCCTGTTTCATACCATATCAGAAAAAGGAACGTTTGACCCTGTCATAAGTCTTGGTGAACCCGGAGTGCCTTGTTGTGGGTGTAGCATGAAGCTCAGAAAGTACCATGGATTTAAGATTTGATTGTTTACTTAAATACAAATGGCCTTTGTATCAAAGTTCCTCATGGAGCCAAGAGTACCTTGGGGCTGGAGCATTGGACTGCAATTGCTGGATCAACTACGAACTTTTGGGATCTTGTAGCCATTCCTGGCAAACGTCTTGGAGCCAATTTGGTACAATGAATGAAAGAGGAAAAAGGGATCCTTCATCTTCATATTTTTGGGAAAGTGCATCTACAACCACATTGTCTTTGCCTTTATTATAAATGATCTCATAATCATATCCAAAGAGTTTAGTCACCCATTTTTGTTGTTCTAGGGAGGAAATGTGTTGTTCCAGAAAATACTTGAGGCTTTGATGGTCTGTCTTAATTTGGAACTATTGCCCCAATAGATAAGGACGCCATATATCCACGACATGTAGAATAGCCAACATTTCCTTTTCATAGATGGATTTGCCCATTATTTTTTTCAGATAGTTTCTTGCTGGTAAAGGCCAAAGGTCGACTCTCTTGCATAAGGACAACACCAATTCCTTTTCCTAAGGCATCACATTCCAACACAAAGGTCATTGTCAAATCAGGAAGGGAGAGGAATGGAGTGGTGCACATGGCCATCTTCAAGGTTTGAAATGCTTGAGAAGTAGTTGGAGTCCAAGTGAAAGAGTTCTTTTTGAGGAGAGCAATGAGAGGTGTTGCAATCTTCCCATAATTCTTAACAAACTTGTGATAATACCCTGTTAAGCCGAGAAATCCATGCAAGCTCTTAAGAGTCTTTGGGTGAGGCCAGTCTTGCATAGCTTCAATCTTTTTAGGATCCACCCTGATGCCATCTTTGCCAACCAGATGACCCAACTATTCTACTTCTGAGGCGCCAAAAGCACATTTAGAATGTTTCAAGAAAAGTTGGTGCTAAGAGAGTAAATGGAGAACTCGATCCACATGAGCAAGATGGTTTGTCCAGGTTTTTCTATAGACGAGGATATCATCAAAGAAAACTTAGACAGAATGGCAGAGGAAAGGATGGAAGACATGATTCATGAGGCTTTGGAAGGTGGAGGGAGCATTACACAAGCCAAAGGGCATGACCAAAAACTCATAGTGTCCCTCATGAGTTCTAAAGGTAGTATTGGGAATATATGCCTCTTTCATACATATCTGGTGGTAGCCCGAACGAAGATCCAATTCAGTGAAGAATTGGGCGCCACTCAATTCATTGAGGAGGTCATCAATGACAGGAATGGTGAACTTGTCTTTGATGGTAAGTTTGTTGAGGGCACGGAAGTCGAGACACATTCGCCAAGAACCTTCTTTCTTCATGACCATGACCACAGGAGATGAATAGGGGCTTGTACTAGGGCAAATAACGCCTGCATTAAGGAGTTCCTAGACCATTTTCTCAATTTCATTTTTTTGGGAAAAGGGGTGACGATACGGACGGATATTGGGAGGAAGGCTTCCTGGTACAAGGGGAATGGAATGATCATGAACACCACAGGAGGGAGGGAGGCCTTAGGGAGTGGAAAAGACCAATTGATGTTTAGAAAGGATGGCTTGGAGGTCTTGCGATACTGAGGGTGTAGCTGTTGCGTGCATGGCATCGAGTTGGGCGATAACACCAAAATGACCCTTTTTGAGCATCTTTTCCATGCGATGGGAACTAATGATATCAGGTGAGCTGGTGGTGATGCCTTGGAACTTATATTGGTGGCCCTCCTGGTCGAATTGCATGGTTAAGTATTTAAAATCCATGAGAATGGGACCCAAAGTCCTTAGCCAGTCTGCACCCAGCACAATGTCACAACCTCCCATGTCGATAGAAAACATATGGGATTTCAGTTGGTAGTCACCAATTTGGAGACACACATTTTCACAATGCCCT
This sequence comes from Picea abies, assembly GCA_900067695.1. Lineage (NCBI taxonomy): Eukaryota > Viridiplantae > Streptophyta > Pinopsida > Pinales > Pinaceae > Picea > Picea abies. Next base: position 13,512 of record CBVK0101678361.1, on the reverse strand, counting down.
CCACATTTCATGGAACCACCATTGGCAATCATGATTTGGAAATTATTGACGGCATGGATGTAGCAATGATTTTCTTGGGCAATGTGGCGATGAATAAAATTATAGGTGTTGCCACTATCAACCAAAATGATTACCTTCTGATGCTTGATGTAACCGATTAGCTTGAGGGTTTGGGGAGTGGAGAATCCAGTGAGAGCATTGAGGGAAATGACTGGTTTTACTTCGGGAGGGTCTGAGGGAGGGGTTATGTCAGTGGATTCAAGTGATTCAGACATAGAGGGGGTTTCTTCATCTTCTTCTGAAATCTCCTTGGAGATGGCCATAAAAATATTTTTTTCTTTACACTTGTGGCCCGAGAAATATTTGTCATCACAGTTATAACAAAGGCCTTTGAGTTGGCGTTCATCCATTTCAGCCCGGGTCAATTTTTGGATATTTAGTGGAGTAGAGGGAGTAGTGGGATATACTGGTTTAGGGCAAGGGATGAAGGAGGGTTTGTGGTTTTGAGAAGATACAACTTGTTGTGCTTCTTTATCTCTTTTGGTAGCCTCCACCCAACTCTCAGGCCGAGCGATGAGGACATGGGCCCAAATTTCATCCTTGAGGCCGTTGATAAAACACTCTCAAAAAAAGGCATCAGACATGCCCTCTGTTCTAAAAGCCAGGTGCTCAAAGGCAGTTATAAAGTCTTCCATTATTCCTAATTGTTTCATATTTGTCAAACGACCCAAATGGTTGTTTTCAGTGTCAAAGCGTTCATAAATCTCTGCCACAAATTGTGTCCAAGCAATATACCCTCGACGAGAATTTTTTCTCCATTGCCACCATTGCCAACGTTCTTGATCTAGATGGAAAACACCATACCAGAGTTTGGCCAAGTCATCTGTAATGTTGTATAAAGAGAAGTAATGTTCCATTTGGGTTACCCAACCAGTGGGGTCTGAGCCATCAAATTTGGTCACATCCACCCGTGGAAGGCGTAGGTCATGTTGAAAGTGATGGTTCTGCAAGGTATGGGAATGAAAGGAATGGTCACCTTCAGTACGTGGAGGTGAGGAAGATGAAGGGTTATCTGTAGAGATATGCAGTTTGGTGCAGAGTGACGAAAAGACTGATTCAAGCTGGGTGGTGAGGTCTTGTTTGATTTCGCCCATTGAGGACTGCATGGTTGTATTGATGGCGACAACATTGGCACTGATTTGTTTCACTTCTTGTTGGGTCTCAATGAGACCAGATTGCAAGGTGTTGAAGCGAGCTTCCAAGTCTTGGCTACGAGTATGGGCCATGAGGATGGGGGAACTGAAAAGGGGTGGGCGGGGTAAAAACATTTTGCCGAAAAAATGATATGGTTGAATGTGATAAGGGAGAAGAGATGAATCCAATGGAATAGGTTTGAAATAATGGTGAAAAAATTTCCAGACTTTTTTTTTTAACGGAGTTATACTCCAGTCTGAAGAATACTGTAGAGAATAAATGCCCAAATTCTTAACCAGAAAGAAATGTGTATTTACTTGGCAACCCGAACACAGTTGTGTGGCAATAGATCTTGTATGTTTTAATTTGTTTATGTTTCTGTCCCCAAGGGTTAGGTATTCAAGGGTTCTACAGACAAGGGTTTTCCTTGTGCTATAGCTCTTTGATATACGTGCGGGGTCCAACAGTAGTACTCGACCCAATATCTCAGGGAACTAGCTAAGGAGGATAGACCGCACCCTTAGTCGTACTACCCAACTACCCAGGTACTAGAGAGTATCTTCCTGAGTGATGTTCTCAATGACACTATAACAGTCAAGCAGCCGATCGGTTATTTAAAGAGGGCTTCATGTAATCTAGGCTGATCCGTACACAGGTGTTGTCTGATGTGCTACCACTCGAAGGAGTACCAACAGGGGTTACAAGGGTGGCCAACAGATGTGTGCTTAAGTACCACTTGTATTTCTTGCGTGTATGAATCCCTCAACCACGGGTTTATGCGCATAACGACAGATCTCTATGGCTTAAAGACACCAGAATACATCTCTACCCTGAAAAAAAAAATAACCCACACTTTCTGCCAAGGAAAGTTCTCTGATACCACTTGTAAGACACCAGATATAAAATGTATGTGGAACAGAAGTAAAATGCTAGTAATGGCAGAATAACAACAATATAACCAGAACATTCATCACAATGACACTGAAATGATATAAGAATAACAATAGAAATAACACTTTGAAGTTGAAAGCAATGTTCACGGGCCTCTTCGAGGGGGCAACCTCCAGTTGAGTAGAGCTCTATTAAAATAATATCCAAGCTAGGGTTCTCATACCCTCGACTCCTATTTATGCTAAAAAGAAGCATCTAGAGGAAGATCCTTCTAGAAGCGAAAGCTTCTATTAGGTCTTCTTACATCTGCCTTATTCTATTTTATTGAAAGGCCTTATTAATATTGACCTTTATTACATCCGAATATATTGTTCTAACTATGTGTGGGTTAGGACCCTAACATTGTATGATCCAATCTAAGATTACGTTTAAAGTATTGGGTGGAAGCAATAAACTGTGAAAATTACATAGTAAATCACACTCCCACAAAGGCTCTTAAAAATATAACACCGGAAGAAGATTGGAATAAAATTAAACCAAATGTAAGTCACTTCTATGTATTTGGCAATATAGCATGGGCTCACATTCCCGATGAGAAAAGGAAAGAATTGCAGCCTAAAAGTGAGAATTGTATATTTTTTGGTTATTCTGAAGATGTCAAAGGTTATAGACTTCTTCAACCACATTGTAATAAAATTATTATTAGAAGAGATGTTAAATTTTATGAAAATCTCTTGGCCTGCGAGCCTAATTTGGCGTTTGTGCCTTCTTTTGTTCCTATTTTGGTTTCTTCTTCAGATGATGACAGCGAGGATGAAAATCCACCTCCGCCTACTCACCTTCCTCTAGATGAGTCCTTTGAACCTGAACCAGCACCAGCTCCACAACTTCCTAGATGGTTTCGTTCAACACGAGAAGCAGTTGGCGATCTTGTCGGTGATCCTTCATATCAACGTTGGACACGTTCACAGTTCCAACGAGCCTCTTCTCTTTTGGCTCAAGTTTCAGAGACTCATGATCCAAAGACATTTGCAGAATCTTCAGGTCATCCAGATTGGGATACAACAATGAATGAAGAGTATTGTTCTTTAATGGCCAACGATACTTGGGATCTTGTACCTCTTCCAAAAGTAAGAAAACTTGTCATATGTAAATGGTTATACATAACTAAGTATGCATTAGATGGAAGTGTTGAAAGACACAAATCTTGGTTAGTTGCCAAAGGATTTTCCCAAGTTGAATTAATTGACTATAATGAAACCTTTTCCCATGTAGCCAAAATGAATTCCATACGCCTTGTTCTTTCCCTTGTTGCCTCACATAAATGGGAGGTCCATCAAATAGATGTTAAATCTACCTTCTTGCACGAAGATTTGCAAGAATAAATCTACATGGAAAAACCTCCTTGCTATGTACAGAATGATTCTAGCCTTGTTTTTCGCCTTAAGAAATCTCTTTATGGTCTTAAGCAAGCTCCCCGAGCTTGGTATGCCAAAATGGAAAAAACTTTCTTATTGACACCGGATTCTCTAGTTGTCATTCTGATCCTAATGTCTATACCAATAAAGTAGGAAGCCATCTCATAATCCTCATCCTTTATGTTGATGATCTTATCCTTACTGGTAGCAACTCAAAACTTTTAAACCATGTGAAAACCAGTCTTTAGAAGAAATTTGAAATGACAGACTTAGGTTTTTTGCACTATTTCCTTGGCNNNCAAGTTTTGCAAACCAATGAAGGAATTTTTCTTTCCCAGTCTAAGTATGTGTGTGAATTTCTTTGTCGCTTTCACATGGATGATTGTAAACCATCCCCTTCTCCCTTCCAGTTTGGAGTCAAGCTTACTTCCACTTGTACTTCTCCCAAAGTTGATGCCACCCTCTACCGTCAGTTAGTTGGTAGCCTCTTATACTTGACTCACACCCATCCTGATCTTTCCTTTGATGTTGGTCTTGTTGCCCAGTATATGAAAACACCCCATGAAAGCCATTGGAAAGAAACTAAAATGATATTTCTCTATGTATGTGGTACAATTCAGTTTAGGATACATTACAATTCAGGGGGGACTCCTTTATTGGTTGGTTTCACTGATTTAGATTGGGCCGGCGACCCTGATGATCGGAAGTCTACTGCAGGTTATGTTTTCAGCCTTGGTTCGGGACTTGTCACTTGGGCCTGTAAGAAACAATAGGCTATTGAAATTTCTTCGGTAGAAGTAGAGTACCAAGCAACGGTAAATGCAAGTCAGGAAGCCTTGTGGCTTCGACAACTCCTTTCAAAGCTTGGATTTCAACAACAGCATTCGACCATCCTTTGGTACGAAAATCGCAGTTCCATCAAGCTCGCCAAAGACCCAGTTCTAAATCAATGCAACAAGTACATCGAGCTACACATGAACTTCATCAAAAATCTCATTCATAATCAAGTTATTGAAGTGCTCTTTTTCCCTACAAAAGATCAAGTTGCAGACATTTTCACAAAATCTCTTACAGAAGCAAAGTTTTCCAAACTTTGATCTATGTTAGGAGTTTAGGAAGTTGTCATTAAGGGGGGATAGGCTCTATTAAGGGGGGATAGGCTCTAATGCCTCCTTCCTTCTCCTATTGTGTCACTATTGTAAATTCTTCAATCTTATCCCAAGTTGTTCTTAAGGGGGGGTGTTAGGATATTTAGACACTTAGGAGTTAGTTAAGATCTACTTGCTCTAATGTATCGTTAGGTAAAAGTGTGTTTCTTTAGTATGCATTAGTGTGCATTTGTAGTTAGGAAATATGACGGTCACAATATGCTCCCAACATAGACTGATCTGATGGTTCATATTCTCCTCGATCTTAACAGCCATTGATCCATGGATTAACACTCGATTGGTCTATGATCTCTATTTAAAGATCATGGAGGGTCATTTGTCGATGATATATTGTAAGAAAATCTCTTGTAAAATCTCTCCGTAATCTTTTTATTTTGCATTAATAAACTGCTCCAAGTGGTCGCATTGGCTGGGGCCGTGGATATTTCCCAGTAGGGGTTTTACAATATGAAAACATCAGTGTGTTGATATTCGATCTAGTTGTGTGAGTGATTACTGAAGGTGTTCGTCCTCTGTTGGAATACCTGTGTTGTCGAACAAGTCACTCGAGCTCGTCCATCATTATTCATCCCCTATTCTCATGCTTTTCTCTTGCTCGACATCCTAGTTAACCACCTAGTCATGCCCCAGGAAAGAGGCAAGCCCAAGAAATGGATTTCTTACTGTAGCTTAATCACTCGGCTATGAAGGCTAAGCCTCTCTTCTCCTTCACCCTCGACTTCTCCGGTCCACCTTGGCAATTCCTTTGTGACGTCGCCTCCTTCCTCAACCCAAAATAGAATGGTGGAATATCCTCTCATGGATATTTTTTAAGAAGAAATACCTGAAGTCCCGATTCGAATTCCAGTACCTTCCCTCCTTTACACTATCCTTGACCCGCAAGACCCACCTACCCTTCCTAGTCGATCCACCCATGTAGATGATACTGCTTTGGATTTGGATACCTGCATAATTGAAGATGAAGTCCCACTTGAGGGGCACCATGAGGGGATTTTCCCTCCTGAAGTTCAAGTACCTCCTCTTATCATTGCTCCGGAACAGGAACCAAGTTATACCTGCTACCTTTTACATGATCACTTTGGACCGACACACCATTCTCAACAGCCTCTTGGACTTGTTGTTTGATGCTCTCTCAGGAACACCATATAAAATAAGATGCCCAACCTGTGCCCAGCCGTTCATCTTCGCTCCTACCTGACAAAATCACGGTGACAAAAGAAATCTAGGTTCACCCAGTGTCTAATTCTATTGTGTTTTTTTTTCTTTTATTATGCATTCCAATATCAAAACCATTATAGGAATTTTGATATCGTTTTGTTGATGGACGTGTGGAACATTCAGACTTTCCAAACATCAAAACTCTTGGCCACCTATTTTGGTTTCCATATGTTCAAAAGAACAGGTGACAGGTTTTTTTTTCTTCTCCAGACATATATACTATTATAATGACATTCTAAAGTAATACAATTTTTATTATATATATATATATATAAACAAAACTACTAAAATCAAAATAAACATGCAAGTACTCCTAACCAAGGAAACCAAAAAAGACTTGTCTAAGTATTAATGAAAAAAATAATCTTATTTATCTATATTGTTTTTTCCTAGTTTTCTTTAAACATATTATCTACTTCTTAGAAAAAATTATACAATAAAAACTAAAACTAATAGTAAATTAAAATTCATATTTCCAAAATTTAAGTGAAATATCAAATCATTATAAAAAGCACATTATATTACTTTTTAAATAAATAACCATATTCTTAACAACTATGGTTGTGATTACCAAACAACTTTCATAAGTGAATTTGATTTTTAAATATATTTAATATAACAACAGAAACTTAGACATGGTACATTACCTTCTTATTGTTAGATTTAGTAAAAGATTTTGTTATTATAAAAAAATTTACTTACATGATTATAAGATTTAACGTGAAGGTTTTAATCGTCTAGGTAGATTTATTACATGATTCCGTTGTTGAATTCTAAAAGGAAAGCCAAACTCATAGTCCATTAAAAAGCTATTTTCTGGATTTAAAAGTTCATCCAAAACCATTTCCAAAAATTCGACCTCTTTTTCATGAATTATCCCACTAATTGCCACTACTATTCCTCTTCTCCGGGTTTATTGATTTTCCTTTTAGCGAAGGTGTTGCCTAACAATGAATTTACTACGTCTATTAATTGTTTTAATAGAGTAATTTTAGTAATTAAAGTGCTGGTGTGCTTCCTCCAAGGCGTTGTTTAGAAAAAGGAGTCAAAATTTGAGGAATCCTCCTTTATCAAATTCTTCATCATACGATTACTTATATTGTACATAGAGATATGTCGATTAAACAATGTAACTAAGTTATATACATAATGCCCATTATACAATAAACGGTGTTGTAGGAATCGGAAGCTCCATACATAGATTAATCACTATAGTTTTCACGGTTCATTATTCAGAATACAATCTGTATATTTATATCCATATATTAGAATCATTACAGAATGAGCCGATCAGAGCAAAATAGGGAATCATGGGAAGGGGAAAGACATATCAACTAGCTGCAACTTTACCTGGATCTCATAACAACAACACACTAGATCCAACAAACAAAGGTAAAAGAAAAACATTATTTGAAATGCAAGAGTGGCAGTGGGTAGAGCTAGAAGAGGTGGGGATGCTTTTTTCCATCACATTATTTTTCCTTTTCTTCGGAATCCTCCTTCTCGTGATGCTCATGGAAGATGTAACCCCCTTCTCCCACTGCAACTTCTAATGCAACATCCTCCTCGATCTTGTGCCTACAGGCGTTCTCTGGATCCTTCTTCACCGCGTGCTTCTCGTGCTGCACATCATTACACGTACATGACAACAACAATCAATCAGATTTCGCTACTCTATTGATACACTTTTCCAATAAGAATTCAGTTAACCCGATCTTAGGGGTGTTATTACCTATGATCATAACATATTAATGAAAATAAAAAGAGAGATGTCAGTACCAATGCAAAGGCTCATGCACCCATTGTTCCCAGTCGATCCAATTCCTCCATATGCTTGTGATGTTTCTCCTCCTTCAACATCGTCTCGTGATCAACCATCTCAACATTCCCCGCACCATACATATCTGTGCTCTGGGGCACCTTCTCATCACCATATTCCTTGCGGTGGAACAGATGGTGGTGTTGTTTTCCTGAGACGTCTTCTTTAATCACAGACCAAAGAGTAGAGAGACCCTTACAATTCTTAGAAAAAGAAATAGAAATGGCTTAACAAAGCAGAATCCAGATGAGATGTGAGCAATGAGATACAAAGGGGTTGTTTATGTAAGCAATGTTGGAGGTTAAACAAAAGATAAAAAGCGTGGAAACCGCGTCCCGTGGGGAATTTGAGAGCAACAAGAATAAAAAGCGTGGAAACTGTGTTCCATATAAAAATGGCTTATTGCATGATAAGTTTGCCTCTTCATCGAAGCCTTGGGAGGGCTTCTGCAGCCACTGGGGTTTCAACTCAAAGGCATGAATATCGTTGAAGTCACAGCATGAACCATGTGAGGTTGTTGTTGAATCGGTTGGTGCCCAGATCCAGAAACACCCGCCTCTCTCCCTGGTTTAGATCGATCTTGGATGCCAAAGTCCAGGGAAGGATATGCGTTCTGTCCACATCCGGAGTGAATCTGATGGCGTATCACTCTCCCCTTCCTTAAATCTCTACCAACATTTTCATTTGCTGCACCGTCGCCCTGGGTAATCGTCGCCATAACCCCCAGTCGGCTCTTGTTTTATCTTCTGCCATCGCTCTGCTTATAAATGAATTGAACATGGTGTTTTTAAAATAAGAATGAGGGAAAACTTGAGGTGGTTGATTCAACCATTTGAATTTTGAATTCGAAATCAAAATCAAACATACCATCGCATTTAAATTCGCACTGCCAACTGAGCAATCCGTCCATATCATGGAAACTGTGTGCAAATATGGTGTTAACGGAAATTGCATCAGGTTGAGGGATGGATGGAAAATGTACGAAGGGAATATGATGGGACTTGGAAGGCGCACCTTGATGAGAATATGCACATGATATTGCTCGCAGATTTCAGACAAGTTGGGCCACTTGGGCGTGGAAGCCGAGGAGGTGACGACTATAATGTCAATCTATAGTCAGATCAACGAATAAAAATTACAAATACTTACATAGTATAAATTTGACGGGCATTCATGTTATCACATAAAGTTGTTCAGGTTCGCAGGTGACACACATGAGTGCAGATAAGCAGGCAAATGTAGTTACAGTGGTAGATATCCCTTGCACATTTCAATTTGGGGCCATTTATAAACACAGTTGGAAGGTTCCCATGGTTAGCAGGAGGATAAAACTTTGGCGAAGGCGCGCCTAGTTCGTAGATCGACAACCACAGACCATTTCGGCGCCACAATATGCACAGGCGTTAAATTTCGAGGGCGGGCCGAAATCCTAACCACAGTTTTGCGGGGTGGCTACGTGGCAAGAGGCAGTGTATTTCGAGCCCAAAAGCGATGCGGGCCTAAAATGTTTCCCGCAACCCCGAAATCACGTGCGCATATGATAGTGTATCCAACTGCGACAGGTGGTCTTCCACTAGTCGTCCAACCATGCTCCAATCCCAATGAAGATCCAGTTAATGAAAAAAAGGACCGGGAGTTGAAACCTCAGCTCAATCCATAAATAGGAAACGTGAAAGCCATGGCCGAAGAGACATAACTGTCAGCCCGAGGTACAACATGGATAGTTTCTTCTTGCAGGCCCATACTGATATGAGCTTGCGTCTGACAGGAGAAAACACACACAGTCTGACAGAAGAATGCTCATACAAAGGCTTTGAATGGAATGGTCATATCACACTCCTAGCAGTTGTGAACTGAATTGATTATAAATAAGTCAGTGTCTCGAACCAAACTTGCTCCAACTTTTCAGGGGATATCTTACAGAATCCATATTTTTGGACAAAATTCGGATTGTAAGATTTTGTTAAGGTCGTCAACTGGTTGAGCAGAGCTCCCTATTTTGTAATATTTTGATACCAGATTTGTTCTCTGGTTATGTATAAAACTTGAGACTTTCACATTAATAGAAGTCATCTTCTTTCATCTTCTTGTTTAAACTGTGCTGAAACACTCGTGCATGGAGGATCCAGACGAGGGTTGTAGTTGTATTGTAATACAGGTTTGATTATAATGATGTTGTGACCTGTTCCAGTACTTTCCTTTTGTTGTCTTATTTCCCCTTATGATGAAATGCTCATGCATGGAGGATCAATACGAGTTGTTGTAGTCGCATGATAATGGAGGTTTGATTATTATGCTACTGTGATATATTTCAGTGTATGAAACTTAAGTTCAAGAGTGCTCGTGTGCCTGAGTTTTTCTTCACCAAGCTGCTTGAAGGTCGGATGCTCATGGGAAAATTGTCCACCTTTCTCACTAAGTCTTCCTTCTGCTAACCTTTAACCTTAAACCACTGATTGAAGTTAATGAGTACCTCATTTCCTTATGCATTGTTTGTCCAGTTTCTTTGTTAAAACATTATTTTATTGAGCTTTGTCCATTTGACCTCCATTCATAAAACCCACCTCCACAAACATTTTGATGGGTACTGGGATTATCCTCTTGCAATCTGAGGCTGACTCTCAGTGCTAACAACTCCTACTTCTCAAGTAAAATATTTATGACAAGTTTGTTTTTAAAATTGTCTTTCCTGTGACGCTTTATATTTATTTTTGCCAATCATTTAAATAATATGTATTATATGTGTTTTTAAAATGTTTTTCATGAATACAAGAGAAATTTTTGTTGTGAACACAAAGACAACTTGTGCATAACATAAAATTATTATGAAATCATATTTGGTATAACATCATCAAAATACAAAATTTTATATAAAATATTTGATGTTTCCTACATCATATGGAATACAACACCATTAAAAGATAAATAGAAAAGAAAAATCCTTAAATATTTAAGATTCTTCTTTGCTTAGCATATTTCCAAATTTCATATATTCTATCCCATTCCACTATTGATTAATCAAGCCCTGTTTTCTAGATTCAGTCAAACGAAGATAATTTCCATTGTTGCAATTGCAATTTAATATTAATGAGCCTTACCTCTCTGGATAGATGCATGAAGGTTTTGGGTAGTGTTTCTGAATCCTTGATCTTTTCTTCCCTCTCAACCTTCACTTTTCAACCTGCAGGATGTGATATGATCCAATTTCCAAAGAATCCCCGTGACTTGTAAGTTGTGAGCGTGCAGGTGTTGTCCATGCAACTTGCAAATTGCAACCTCCATCTACTATAGAACTTGAAACCTATGATATGCATGGCCTTTGCTATAGAATTTGTAACTTGTGTTATGTATGCTTTACACAAAAATCAATATTCAAATTTAGGAAATTTTTGTTATATTATATATTATATATTATAATACATATTGTTGTTATATGATGATGATTAACGTCCACTGAGACTAAATTGGTCTATCGAACCTTAAAAGGGCAAGGGATTACTTGCAATTCTTTAGAATTTTGTTTATGTGCTCGAAACGCATTAAAAGAAGCTTTCAATATCACCATAGTTTTGTTGAGTTAAAAGGTTAAGAAAGTCAATAGCGTGACAAATATTTTTTAAATTAAAATCTAATTTAGCATAAGCTGGACAATTTAAATAATGTAGAGCTAGTAAATATTCGTAATATTATTAATAGCTCATATTAAATTTCGAAGATAAGACTTCTTAAAATGCTCTCGAAAATGTTCATAACATACTAATACATGAAATTGAACATTAAAAGAATAATTAATCACATATATCTAATTATGGTCTTTTATATAATAACTCCTCTTACAACATGTCTTTGCACCTTCATGGGAAATAGTTACATGTCTTTGCAACTTCATGGAAAATAATTTGTTACATATACTAGAATCTAGAGAGTATTGAAATAATTGGATGACTATGATTTGTTTAATCGTTGTCATCATTTTTAATCTTAGTCATCTCAACTATCTCAATATATAAAAGGAAAGGTTGCATAGAAAGTTTTAAATAAATGTCCTATAGCATAAGACTTCTTATATTTCGAGTTCCTCCCACCTCCTTTGACTTATAATTTTATGTTGAATTTATTTGCAAGAAACACCATAGGAGTCGTGGCATTAATGGACAAACGAGGGTAATTGGTTATATATATATATAAAGAGAGTTTTTATTCTCACAAATTTTCTGAGGGCAAAATTACTTGAAAGTGCCTAACTTTTTTATGTTAGTTCAAATGGAGTTTGGTGATAACAAATACCTAGATTGAAATATGCAACTTTGTTAAACCATGTCAACAAATATATACAATAGTAGTACCAATATTAGTTAAAACGAAAAGACTCCATTAACCCAATGTCTAGTGAAACATTAACACTAATTAAAAAATTTAAACAAAAATAATATTTAATATTATTGTTTGTCAAAATTTCCTTAAATTGAATCTACCTTTTCTAAAAATATGATAATACCATCTTTGAAAAAAATATTATTCAAAGAGAATCATTATATGTTCAAGAATTTGGCTCTATAAATACCCCTACCCATAGCGACGTGGATAGGCATTCCTTAACTCCCCTATCTATATAGAGGTGGATAATATTTATGCAGAAATTTGTTGGGGATTTTTCGAGGGTCATAACTTTTGACTCGGTTATCCATTTGGGATGAAATTTTACAGGGAGTTGTGTTTTGAAGATTTCACTGTCATGTCAATCGGATCTATCTAATTGAACATCGTTTCAACACTTTTTCAGGGCCAAATTCCTTCATATAAGGCCTTAAATTGGGGTTTTAGTTAGTGATCAGTTTTAGAGTCATGCGATAATTTTCTAAATTTAGTTGTTTTTCTAAAATTAGTTGGTTTTTAAAATCCCAAATAGTAGTTATAAGGGGTTGAACTTTCATTGTAACAATTAGGATGGAGAAGGAATAAAAGAGATTTATTTTTCCATTCTCATGTGTTTTCATGGTTTATTTGATCTTGTGAATGAATCTCAGGCTTTGGCTACATCATTTGGTATCAGAGCAGGAAGATGGCTTGGGAGAGGAAGAGGAATAACAGGTCTTGCTCATATGCACAGAGATATGCAAAACCTTTGAAGGAAAGTAGAAGATCTTACAAGCATGCTAGCTAGTCAGAGAATAATACAAAGAGAAGTGTCTGATGAGGAGACAGACCAAGGAAATGTAGATCAACATATAGAACATGAAGAACAATTAGAGAACGTGTCTTTTGAAGAAAAGATGCTCAGGGCTCTAAAAGGGAGAAATGATAGGATCAATATGGAAGTTTCAAAATATGGAATCTTAAACCATAGGAGTTCATAGATTGGATGAATGCCATGGATAAATGTTTTGAATGGCATCCTATGCTAGAGGAAAAGAAGGTGAGATTTGCATTCACCAAGCTAAAGGGTCACGCCATGATCTGGTGGGATCATGTGCAGAAAGATAGAGTAAGAAAAGGAAAAGACAAAATTAAGACCTGGAGCAAGATGGAAAAAAAATTGCGAGAAATTTTTTTGCCTCTAGACTATGCCCAGACCCTTTTTCGTAGTGTAACAACCCAAATTGATTATTTAATTTTCATAGTTTTCAATTTAAATTTAATTAATTATTAAAATAAATTAAATGAATCTTTTATTATTTTATTATTAAAAGGTAGGTGAAGTAATTAATGAAAGGATAAGGTTGTTGGGAAATTAATGAGGGGGATAAGGTAGTTGGGGAATTTAAGGAGATGAGAGGATAAGGAAGAGAGGAGAGGACTTGGA
>CBVK0101678355.1:0-24412 GCA_900067695.1 Picea abies | reverse complement strand
GTTACTTGACTTAAAGACCCCAAAACTAGTAAAATTTAACAAAACATTTAATTCGTAGTATGCACTAAAGAAATTTTGAGGAAACAAATGTGACTTACCTAAATGGTGTTGACAATCATACTAGAGGAAAGAAATACTACACATATGGGTAGTGCATGAAGCTCCAAAGTTCCACATTTCAATTTGTATGTTTAAATAAATCACATAACTATGATCATCATAAACATATAACAATAAAAATAATATCCTGCAACACTAAATAGGTCCAAATGTATACATTTCAAATGTTTATATCATTCTAACGAAACCCAACAAATACTAAGAAATGAACACTAAGATAAGTAAAAAACAAAGTTCTAACTTTCTAAGGCCAAAATATAGGTTATTACATTTACAAATCCCTAGAACACCACTATGATCTAAAATAGACTAATCTCTCTTTGCATGTCTTATCATGTATAGTTTCCCATTTTAACCTATACAACAATAAATATAACTTTCCATAACATTATTCAAGGAAAAATTCAAATCAAAATGTGGATTGCAATGAAACAAGAATAATAAAAAAGAAACCTTTCTCATCCCAAGAAATAAAAACATTTTTTCTCGGGACATGTGACTTTATATCACAAAGTTCCTTTCCATCCAACGAAGTGTTTATGACATTTTAAGTCTAGTTGAAAAATTTTGCATGCCTTGCAAAGCCATGTCATGCCTTCCCTTTCCTTCAATTTCCATGCCATGTCATGTTATGTCTTTCCTTACCAAGCCATTGCATTCCTTGTCATGCCATGCCTTACCATACCATGCCATCACATGCCTTTCCTTGCCATGTCATGCCTTACCTTTCCATGCATTGTCATGCCATGCCTTGCCTTGACATTCCATTCCTTTCCTTTCCATGCCTTTCCTAGCCTTTACATGCCATGTCTTGTCTTTCCATGTCATGCCTTGCCTTGCCATTGCATGCCTTTCTTTGCCTTGCCATGCCTTTCCATGCCTTTCCTTGCCATGACATATCATTTCATGCATTTCCTTACTATGTCATGCCTTTCCATACCTTTCCATGCCATCCCATGGCATGATTTTCCTTGCCATGACATGCCTTTCCATGACATGCCATGTCATTCCTTTCCTTTCCATGACATGCCATTTCTTTCCTTTCCTCAACATGCCATGCCATGCCTTTCCATGACATTCCATGCCATGCCTTGCCATGCCTTGCCATGCCTTTCCTTGACATGACATGACATGACATGCATGCCTTTCCTTGCCATTCCGTTTCCATTCCTTTCCATGCCATGCCATTTCCATGCCTTTCCAAGTCAATGGGAAGTCCCAAACACCACAAATCAATAAGGAAACTATAGTTGTGATAAAACTTGTGATTAATATGTTTAACTTCAGAAATATGACAAGTTACAACAAGAAAAATATAACATCCCTTAAAAAAAGTAATCATGCAATGAAAGGGGGATGAAAATCCAAGCCTAAACTAGGTTTTAGATAACAAATGCTTGTTGAAATGGAAGATGGCACATAACAACCATAGAATATTCAAGACATCAAGCCACAAAGGGCTGAAAATTATGACAGAAATGTAATAAAAGGTGTCAAGGTGTATTCTAAGGGTCAAAGATCACAATTAAACCCTATAAGTCAAGCTAACAAGGTTGGAAATTGAGGGTAAGTCCTAATCTAACCAAAAAATTGAGGGTTTCAAGACATTGGTTGGTTCAAGAAGAACACAAGATAACATGCAATATCACCTTTTTGATAAAACATTTATTTAATACATTCAATAAATAACCATCAACTACTTAGAAAGAGCACTTACTAGGTAAATCAATGATCATCCATGAATTCCTAACCATAAAATCATCCACAAAACTTGAAACAGGGATCTAAGGTATCTTCATAGTTGTGAAACATGGACTATCATAATTAATAGGATTTACATAGAAAGGGATGTCACTAAATAGGTTTATGTTCCATCCTTATGGTTTATCCTCAATATATTATTGATCCATAATTTATTTTGGATTGCATGGATAAAAACATAACTTCAAGGCCTTATTTAAAATAAAAAAAATAAAAATTAATCTTTCAACTCAATAACTTTAATAACAAGATACAACAAGTAGACCTAGACCTAGACATAGACCTAGACCTTTCATTTCCTTTCCTTTCCAATCCATGCCTTTCCTTGCCATGACACACCCTTCCATGCCTTGCCTTTCCATACCATGCCTTGCCATGCCATGTATTTCCTTGACATTCCATGCCATGCCATATCATGCCTTGCCATGCCTTGCCTTGCCTTGCCATGCCATGCCATGCCATGCCATTCCTTTCCTTTCCTTTCCTTGCCATGCCTTGTCTTTCCATGTCATGCCATGTCTTTCCTTTCCATGCCATGCCTTGCCACAACTTGGATTGCCATGACATGACTTGTCTTTCCTTGACATGTCATGCCATGCATTGTGTTCCTTGCCATGCCTTTCCATGCCATTCCTTTCCATGACATGCCTTACCTTGCCATGCCTTCCCTTCCCTTGCCTTGCCCTGCCATGCCTTTCCTTGCAAATTCATTCGATGCATTTCCATGCCATACCATGCTTTGACTTGCCATGCATTTCCTTGCCATGACACACCTTTCCATGCATTTTCTTTCCATTTCATTCCATGCAATGCCTTTCCATGCCATGCAATTCCTTTCCATGGCATGCCATGCCATGCCATGCTTTGCCTTGTCATTCCATGCCTTGCTTCGCCTTTCCATGCCAGACCTTGCCTTTCCATGCCATGCCATGCCAGGCCTTGACATGTCATGCCTTTCCATGCCATACCTTTCCATACCATATCATGCCTTTCATTTCCATGCCATGCCTTTTCTTTCCATACCACACATTTCCATGCCTTTCCTTTCCATGCCATGCCATGCCCTGCCATGCCATGATTTGAAAAATTATTAGAATATTCCCAAGGATGATGGCTAGAATTGATAAAGAAGAGAAATATTATTGTGAATATTATCTAGGACATGGATTCAAATACATTTATGTGAGGACAAGTCTCTACACTATTTAAAACTAGTGGACAAAATGTAGGAATTTGCCCAACAAACAAAATTATTAGTGTGTACAATTTAGATCCCAACAAGGACAAGGGATCAAGAATGACTAGTGATCATAAAGGAGTTGATAAACTAAGAAAAAAAAATATGAGTCAATTTTAGAACTTGAAATTTACGAAAATCCACTTGAAAGTTTGAAGTCATTGACCATTATTTCCAAAAGTGGTCAAGCTAGAACAAGTCAACCCTATATATTTAAATTCAAAATACCAACAATTGATAATGAAGCACTGCCAAAAATATCATTATATTTAGTCTCATGTGCCTATTAAAATAGAAATCGATAAAACATGTTTCAAATGCGAACTATTATTGAAAAGGACCAAATACAACAATTGATTGTAAAATATATTATGCCTCATCTCAAGAAGGTTGATAATATCTAAGTTCCAATAAAATAGGAAGTAAAAATTACAATTACACCTATAACCATGAAAAGTAAATTAAAAAATTATAAGTTATATGGGGATGAAATTTCCTATCACGAGGAAAGTGAATTGCAATTAATAAAAAAGGGGCAAGAAACACATACATACATACAATAGTGGAAGAAAGGAAAGTATGTTACCAAGAAGCATCGAGTTTTTATGTCAAAAAACCAGTTCAAAAGACTTCAAGATATAATGCATAGAATACAAAGGAATCTCATCAACAATCAAAGAAAGGACCAATTCAAACCCCCACAACCCAACAAAGATTATGTTTCCAAATAAACATGTGCAACTATAGAGAATCCTATTTTTTATGTTTTGAGGACAAAACATTCCTTAAGAAGATGAGAATGTTATTAAAATAATAATAATAATAATAATAATATATTTAGGTTAATGAAAGGCCAAAAAACACACCCCCTTCATCCCATGACTAGTTAATGCATATAAATATATTGTCATAAAGCTCATTATAACATCATCAATATTATTAATCATTTATTACTAAATATATCTAATACAATTATATAAATATTCTAGTAAACTTGTGATACATAAGAATCCATTTACTATACCAATTCTTAAATAAGAAGAATGTAATGAACTAAGAAGAAAGGACCACATAGAGAGGGTAGGATGCTCCTCTCAATTTTCTAATCTAGAATACTTCATTGACATATGATTTACCTAGGGACGTTTTCTACATACATTCTAATCCTATGCTTTCTTGTGTGAATGAATAGGATTCCTTCTATATATGAGAGGAGTGGGGCTCGCTAGCCACACGAAAGAAGGAATAATATTCAAGACCTTGCCCTCTATCTATCCAACTGGTATATATTTCAATGAATTTCCTTCCTTTTTTAGAAGAAAATGAAAGTTCATTCCTTCCTTACATTAGGTACTTCACTCCCAACACTTTCCTTCTTTTTGAAAAAAAATGTTAATTCCTTCCTTATTTAAAACAACCAATATCTAGTGATCACTATTTCTAACATGTAGGATCTTCTCTATTCACTTTGTGTCCTAAACCTTCATAATAAATCTTTAATCCTTAAGCACCCCTTCCGTATTTATTTCATTACCTTGCATTCTAGGAACCATAAATCTCTTAGAAGCAAGTTATTTCCTTATTGACTAAAATATGAAAATTGTTATGTAATAATTAAGTAAGTAATTAATAATATGGTTAACATTTCCAAGGCCAAGGAAGGAATAAGAATAGAATGGGATTTGAGCCTATACAAAGCCACCTACCTTAATGGATCAAGCTAAGGCCAAGAGAATAAGAATAATTTATAAACCTAGATTTATCCTTTAATACTTAAAGAAAAGAAATCTCTACTCTCTATTAAAACTAGAAAAAATGCATGGAGATGATTAATTTACATCATCGTGTGTTGGCCATATTCCTTATTATGGGGGTCATATCATAAAGGAGGCCTCATGGAGTCTATATTTCATCTCAAATATTGCATCCTAAATGAGTTGTTAATTCCTCAACTACAATTCTTACCCAAAATGGGACAGACACTTTATGTCAAGGGAGATAGGTTTATGACTTAGTAGAGATAGTGATGATGATTTCTACCTAGAATGATCCCAACATAAATTATGTTAGTAATATTTAGTAGATATGGACCCATGATTGATCTAAGGTTTTTGGAAAATTAGTCAATGTAGAATAAATCATTCTATGAGGAAAAAGTAAGTGTCTTTTGCATTTCAAGACAAATTTCCTCATCGAATTCTTGAAGTTAAAATACCTACCTTATTTATAATCAATAGTGAATTAACTATTAGTGTAAGAAAACCCTCCTAAGATAGTGCAAGAAATTTTAAGATACCCTTAAGATATGAGGTTCCATATAATGTAATCAATACATGCACCATATAGGTGGTGTTGAATAGCTTCTTCCAATTGGGGTGGCTAGATGGTTGGTTGAGGGTTGAGTGGTTCCATTATTACATATGTAATGTTCATCATTTGAAAGTGAGGGAGTAAGTTATGTAGGGAGGGATCACAATAGATAAAAGGAAATATAGTGATAAGACAACCTTTTCGTTTCTTTATTTCCTTTATACTTCAAAGATCCTCTCAAAGTCACAATTCTAGGTGGTGTTGGTTAGGTTCTTCCAATTGGTGGTGGATAGATGATTGGTTGAGGGTTGATTGATGTACGAAGAGAGAACACGAGATAAAATACAAGGTAGTGATAGGACTACATTTTCCCTTCCTTGTTTCCTTTCCACCTCAAAGGAAAAATCACCATTAGCTCCATACCCAAGGTACAATGCATTGTGTTTGTATATAGATAGTGTGTGTATATAGATAGATATATTTACATATATATTATTTATCTTTATTTTCCTTTTAGTTGAATCAAAGAGGAACAAACCAACACTTGTATTTACTTAGAGGATTTTTCCTTGAATCATGAAGATGTAGCATGAATTAAATGAATATAAGCTAGTGATAGGATGGCCTTTTCCCTTCCTTATTTCCTTTCCACCTCAAATATATTCTCAAAGGTACAATCACCATTGGCTCCATAACCAAGGTACAATGAATTGTGTGTGTATATAGTGATAGGATGACCTTTTCCCTTGCTTATTTCCTTTCCACCTCAAATATATTCTCAAAGGTACAATCACCATTGGCTCCATAACCAAGGTACAATGCATTGTGTGTGTATATAGATAAATATATATACATATTTCAATATATATTATTTATATTTAATTTCCTTTTAGTTGAATCAAAGAGGAGCCAACCAACACTTGTATTTATTGAGAGGATTTTTCCTTGAATCATGAAGATGTAGCATGAATTAAATGAATATATTCTGCATCATGTTAGGTTGGGAAAAGAAACTCAAAATTTATCTTATAATCCTTCCTTATTATCCATCAATTGGGAAAACCTTGTTGATGTTCAAAAACACAAGTATTCCAATAGAGGATGAACACCTTCAAAAACCACTCACACAACCATATAAAAGGTAAACACATTGATTTTTTGACATGGTAAAACCCCTATGGGGAAACATCCACGGCCCCAGCCAACATGACCACTTGGAGAAATTTATTAATGCAAAAGAAAAATATTACAGAGAGATTTACAAGATATTTTCTCATAATCGATCATCCACAAATGACTCTCCATTCTCTTTAAATAGAGATCATGCACCAAGCGGGTGTTAAACCACATATCAATGTAGTTTTTAAGATCGAGGAGAATATGAACTATCAGATCACCCTATGTCAGGAACATATTGTGACCATCAAATTACCTAACTACAAATGCATACTAAAGAAACACACATTTACCTAACGACACATTTGACCAAGTTGATATTAACTAAATCCTATGTGTGTGAATATTCTAACATCATCCCTTAAGAAAAACTTGGGATAGGATTGAAGGATTTACAAAGGTGACACAATAGGAGAAGGAAGGAAGAATTAGAGTCTATCCCCCCTTAATGACAACATCCAAAACTCCTAACATACATTAAAGTTTGGAAAACTTCACTTCTGTGAGAGACTTTTTGAAAATGTCTGCAACTTGATCTTTTGTAGGGAAAAATAACACTTTAATAACTTGATCATGAATAACTTTTCTAATGAAGTGCATGTGTATATCTATGTGTTTTTTGCACTGATGTTGAACTATATCTTTGGCGATCTTGATGACACTTTGATTGTTGCACTAGAGGGGTGTTGAATGTTGTTGATGGAATCCAAACTCTGAAAGTATCTGTTGAATCTGTAAGGCTTCTTGACTTGCATTAACTGTTACTTGTTACTCTTCTTTTGTTGAAGAAAGAGAAATAACTTGTTGTTTCTTATAGGACCAAGTGACAAGTCCTTAGCCAAGGATGAAACATAACCTGTAGTAGACTTTTAGTCATAATGGTCATCAACCTAATCTAAATCAGTGAAACCAACCAATAAAGGAGTCCCCCTTGATTTGTAATGTATCATGAACTGAATTGTACCCCGAACATAAATAAGTATCCTTTTAGATGCTTTCTAATGGATTTCATGGGGTGTTTTCATTTATCAGGAAACAATACCAAGAACAAAGGAAATATCAGGACGTGTATGAGTCAATTATAAGAGGATACCAACTAATTGATGGTACAAAGTGGCATCAACTTCGGGAGAAGAAAAGGTAGCATCAAGTTTGACTCCAGAATGGAAGGGAGAAGGGGATGGTTTAGAATCTTCTATGTGAAAGAGACGAAGAAGGTCACAAACATACTTAGACTTGAAAAGGAAAAAAATTTCCTTGGTTTTCAAAACTAGGAGGCCAAGGAAATAGTGCAAATAGCCCAAGTCGATCATTTCAAATTACTTCTTAAGGTTGTTTTTCACATGGTTTAAAATTTTTGGGTCACTACCAGTGAGAATAAGGTCATAAATATAAGGAACATGGTGTTGACGATTAAAATTATCAACGAATTTTTGCCCGCAAAGTGTTGCTAAAGCCTATTATTATAAAAAACTAAATAATACTAGTAGGTGGGACCCCCTAGAACTATTGAAGATCAGATCTGTTCACTTTTGATGTTGTGATGATATGTGACATGACTTACATGGTTGATGAGATACTATTGTTATTTGTTATGATTTGAGCTTATGAGATATTGATTCCTGATGTTACTACAACCTATGCTATTATGTTCTTATCACACCTACACAACAAGCATGTTAGTGAAATTGCATGAAGGGCGGTTTTGAGAGAAGCAAAAAATACTATAACAAATGGGATCTAATTCGGCAATTTTACTATACTACATGCAAACAATTGGAAAGAAATAAAAAAAAAATTGCAAGGGGGAAGAGTTTAAAGCTATCATATTCACTATACTACATGCATGAAAGAATTAACAATTATTGTTAAAGCCTAGCTAACAAGTAAGTGGCTATGCAATTGTGATTGGGTTATGGTTAAAACGCATATGATATGGAATGTTGGTGGCGCATTTGGCAAGGTGATAATGTTGTTGGTTATATGAATGGTTGAATTATATGGGACTTGAATTATGTTATGCCATAAGTCGTGCTATTGGTTTTTAATGTGGTGGGGGTTTCGATACATGGCTTGATTAATGGTTAATGTGCTGGCATGTACTGATGAATTAATGCATTGTGGGTGGAGGCGATGTGAATTTACCACATGCCACCTTTACTCCTTCGTTATCCACACCACCCTAATCAGGCTATTGTTTGATCTTGCTGATGTGGTTATGCTCCGGATTTTTAGCAGGGAAGAACCACTCGACCAGCTCTCGTTTTAAGGAATTCGATTACAAGTATGCTCTTTTTTTTGCCTGTTCATGATTATTCTCTGGTTATGAAATGATACTGGCTCAGGTGTATTGGTTTGTTCTTTCCTAAGTGTTGCAACTATGTGGAATTATTTCTTGACTTGTGGTTCTTCCTACAATAATATTGAATTCGTATAAGTTATGGATCACCCTGGGTGGTAGCTCTCTTTTATTCTTGTTGGTTTAAATGGAGGGTTTTTGTTTGGTCTTGAGGCGAAATCTATCTTCACGCATTGTTACTAAATGCAGTCTTTGGATTTTTGGGTTTAATGGTTAAGGGGATCCCGCATCACTGTGTTTTCTTCACTTTGGCATTGGTTGGTTTTACGACTAAGGGTCACAAAGTGGGTTTTTATTCGGCCCTGTCTTCACCTTCGTGTTGTGATTGTTTGACTGAAGAGAACGAGGGTTATACCCTACATGCGTTAAGTAACCATTGTCGGCCCAAGCCAGAGCCTTACCTTTCGGTTATGGCTCCCCTGTCGTGGATTGGTACCCGTCCACGAATGAGTTGTGGTCCTTCCTGTGTATGCACCGTGCCCTCAGAGTTTCCCCCATTAAAAGGAATGGCTATGCTCTCCCTGTGTTGGCTACTGGACAAACCTTAGCCTCCAGTATAAATATTGGTAGAAAATATCAGCCCAACCTGTTGGTTTTACGACTTGGTTATGGTTGATTGGTGGTATAATTGTCGAATTTTGAGCACGGGCTCGCCCAATTGGTCATGTGGAAGTCGGGTTAGTTGGTCTACAATCACTGGCTCTGTTATAACAGTGGTAAACAAAACATTACCAATTACACTTTCAAAGCATATAGCCACTCTCCTTATGTAATAACTCAGTATTTTTTTAATAAGAAGGCCTCTGCCCCGATTCGAATCAATGCGTGGGTAGGCGTTGTTGTCACAACTTGTTACATAAATTGATTTTACGACTGTGGAAAATTTGTTTGGTTGATACACAATCACTGGTATTGGCACTAATGATTATATGAGTGATAGCTGGCAGTGGTTACAAATGATTAATGTTTCTCACACATGTCGCGTTATGTGCATAGTGTTTTTGCAAAATGAAACAATGGACATGATAAGTATGGTTTTCTTTGGGGCCAAATGACTATTGAACTGGATCACTGTAATGAGTATATCCACTACAGACTTATGCTTGTTTGATTGTATAAGCCTGAGTTTGCACAACATATTCGATCACAGTGTGACTAAATCAAAGCAATGTTATAATTGAATTGATGGCTCAGCACGAGATGTTGAGTTATTACCATGATTGTGTGTTTTTTTTTGTTAAAGTGGAATTGTTACATCACGGGGTTTTGTTGGATGCGCTCTGTGTATAACATAGAGGGCTTGAGCTCTCACAGTCAGAGATACTCACATATTTTTAAACATGTTTATTTATTGCAATCGATCACTTGTTAAAGCAGGCATGTTATTGATGACAACCGTGTTGGATGGGTGGCCCATCTTTTAAGTCACATTGAATTGTTTTTTTTTTTACAGTAGAAGAATTACATTGCGTGGGCAAGTTACCCTGTGCATAGCTTGTGTCTAAATGGTGGTTTTTGGTTCTATGTTTGAATATCATTCTGGGTTGCAGTTTGATCTTGGTTCTTTGGTTTCTTCCTATATATAGGTTAATGAATATCATTGCATTTGATGGGCCCGATTGCAGTAATAGTGACTTCATTGTTAATTTGAGAACATGTTTTTTTTTAGTATTGTGGTGAATTGAAGAAATGCATGGGCAGTGGTTGATTTTGATAGTTACAGATTGGGAATAAGTATTGTTCGTAAATTGTTATAAATGTAGAGTGAGTGAATGAAGGGAACAAGACCTCTTACAAATTGTGTGGAATACATACTGTCTTATGATGACACTGTGTTGGATATTTGATTATTGGATAGTGAACTAGTTAGGTACACGGTAATGGTTATTTGGTCATGATGATTGTTGGTTGGTGCATCTATTCTTACTGCAGAATGTTTTATGGATCACTTGATTAATTTCATGAACAACAATTGTTCTCCTCCCCTTCCATTATTTCATATTTTCGTTAATTACAAACCCTTTCCCATATTCATTTTTCACCCCCTGTTCTGAGATTGATTACAGTCAAGGTAATATATGTGCGAAAGCGGGTGAAGGTGAGAGTGTCTTGTGTGGATTGCAGTGAGGTTTTATTGGTTTTCTTTACAGTTTATTGTTGTTGTCATTGAGCAATGAACATGTCTTCTCCCCTTTCATTATATCATATTTTTTCTCAATACAAACCCCTCACATATCCCAGAACCCTTTTTCACCCCCCTACTCATTGATTAATAGTAAAACAATTTGTATGGATTGGATTGCATGAGCCTAATACATTGTTGAGCCAAATCTGTTTCATATTTTTAAGATTTGTCATGTATGGTTATTTTAAAGACTATTTTCTAATCGATCACACATGCAGGATGAGTTTTTTCAGTCGAGGCAACCATGGCCGAGGAAACAAGAGGTAGAGGTAACTGGAA
This sequence comes from Picea abies, assembly GCA_900067695.1. NCBI lineage: Eukaryota > Viridiplantae > Streptophyta > Pinopsida > Pinales > Pinaceae > Picea > Picea abies. The sequence goes on along the minus strand of CBVK0101678355.1, from coordinate 12,985 downwards.
CTGAGGCCCATGAAGGCCCAGGTTGTCCATACATTTTGACGTTTATTCAGAAGAGCTTGGCCAATTGTTTCAGGTCAGATTCTTTAATTGGATTGGGCAAGGAATAATCCAACCTAGGCCTGAAAGGCCTCCTTTTCAAGCCTCGCAAGCACCCGGTATCCCTGTACCTCATCATGTATCATTACAACCCGAGGTCCCTAAAAATGATGGATGGCAAGATATTTTCCACCCGATAGTCTCCCAACATCGTGGTTGGCCCAACTTGTCTTTGCCTCCTCCTTTATCGGTTAACCCCATTTCCCAAGCTTCCCCTAATCACTCGCCAGTGCAATCCTCCCATGCTAGCAAGAGATTGAAAATTGAGTCCCACCATGCCCTTGATAAAGGAAAATCCACTCCTGCCCCCTCCTCACCCTCCAATGGCTCTGACAAGTCTGTGTCTTCCCGGATGCATTTGAGGGACGATTGTTCCCACGTGATCAGTGAAATTAGGCCTAAAGGCTCTACACAACCAAAGGAAAATTCAAGAAAATCAAGAGGTTACATCAACAATCAAGGAAGGGTTGCATCACAGATTGGGAAATATGGTTTTTTATATCTATTGTTTTATGACAGATGACTTCAGGGATCTTTGGACAACATGTTTATTTTGGATATATGAGTATTATTTTTGAAATAATTTCAAATTTCATGAGTTTAAATTGCCCAAAAGTGAATATGTTGATGGGAGGCACAAGGAGGTGTGTTTTTCTTAACTAATGGTTATGTTATGATTGTTATGGTTGTTATGAACTAAAGGGAGTCACAAGGGGCCCCACCTACTAGTTATTATTTATTTATGACCCTTATTATAATTATTACTCTTCCCCCTAACTAAAGTTAGTTGAGTCTTTTAATTAATTAACTAAAGAATTGGTTCAACTTCTTCAACCAATTCTAATTTGTTAAAAGAAAAAGGAAAGGGAGGAACAAGAGGAGGATAGAAGCAGAAACATGCTAAGGTTTTCTCTTTGAGTTATGTTGAGATAGTTCAGTTTTCATTCATTCATATATTGATCAAAGCCTAATTATCTTTTGTGATGGCAGGGTCTTATTGTAGACAACATATTCAGGGCTGAATCAAATCATTCAAACACTTGTTTTTTAGATGTGTTGATCTATCTTTGATAGTCTGTGTAGACTTGTCTATTTGTGAATTAATTTTCATGACTGATAAAGGCTATTGAGCAGAGTCGAGTGGGAAGAAATCTATGGCAAGTTGATCCATCTTTTAGAGTTCAGTTTTTGTTTTATGTCAGAGGTCCTTTTGTGTGTTCCGTCGAGGATGTCTAAGTTTGAATTTGGTCCAAGATTTCTGTATGAGATTTTGTAAAGAAAATGACTCTTTGGTGAATTGGAATGAAATAAAGGATTTCTTTATGTCTCATCTGTCTTGATTATCATCTTGGCATCTTTACTTCTATTCTTACACTTATTTCAGCAACTGTTATATTCAGAAAATTAAATAAAAATTGAATTTCCAGCAAGCTTTTTGTTGATAGAAGACTAGCCTAAGCACTCATAATTTATACTTGTGAGTTAGGATGTTATTTTTTTGTTGGATATAAACATAGGGTGATACTCCCGTCTACTTTTCTTTAGCCAAGTAAAGTCTAAAAATGATTGAGTAAGATCATTTCATATATTTTCCTCAACATTTATTTGGCGACCATATTGGGGAAATCTTCGATATCTCTCTGGTTAAAATTTTATACTCGATTTTCATCAATACATCTTTCTTTTCTGAAATTGATTATTTGACAATTTTTCTATTAATGATTTTTCCTATTGTAAGGCAGCCCAATATCGAGCCTAGTCTTCAAGACCAGACCAACATTTCTTTGAACCTATTTCATACCATTCTAGACACTGCCAATACTCGTGTCGAACTTAACTATTCTTGGGCAGCAATTGAATGAGATATTAATGCTCAAGAACAATTGGAGGCTAGACGTATATAGCCTATAAATCAACAGTAAACCTTGTTTCTTCGATCTTTGGCCTTTCTTTCATGTCCTTAGACTCTCGTGTTTCTAGAAGAAGAAGAGGCTTGTCACCCGAAATAAATTCTATTGTTGAAATAGGAAAAAGAAACATGGTGTTATCTGCCCAACAAAGAGCTCCAAGGAGAACTTTATTTGACTCATCCAGCTCGTTTGTCTTCCCCTCATCTATCATCCACAAGATGGCATCTAATGGTGGCTCTGGTGGCACTGGAAGTGCTCCATATTCCCAATCTTCATCGTCATCGGTGATTGGTAGCTTGTATAGGCACCATATCCCTGTCCAATCTACTATAAACCCCACCAAAGTCATTAAAAAGTATGGTCTTTTTCAATTCGAAAAATATGCCACAACCACATTGTGGCATGTGTCCTCTCCTCTTAACCTAGCACTTGCTACTCACACACTTCCGAAGTTTAAAGAGAATTTTCCTAAGTTTTCAGGAAATAACATTGTCAGTACCAATGAACACCTAGTGGCATTTTCTAATGCTTGTCATAACATAGGGGCTAATGACAATGACACCTGCATGCTCTTGTTCCTCAATGCCTTGGAAGGAAAGGCTGTGGCCGACTTCTTTGACTTCGTCCTAAGATCCTATCTAGTTGGGAGGAATTAATCTATTGGTTATGATCCACTTATGGGAAATCCAAAAGCCCCGCTGAGAAGTTAAGGGAATACAATAGCGTCAGTTATAAATATGGTGAGACCATCAAGTCTTTCAACTTTCATTTCACCAAGTTTTACAATAAAATACCTGAACTTATCTGCCCTTAGAACCAAGCCGCTTTCATGCATTATTACAATTCATTGCCTTCTCCTTACTTTCATAGGATTGAAGAAAAGACCATTGATAATCTTGGTTCCTCTTTGCATACTTTCTCAGAGTATGAAGAACAACTTGAAAGAACTGGTCTTCCCCAGGGAGAATCAATTAGACAAATAGATATGCCCGCTCTCTTAAAACTAGTGCAAGATATGAAAAATCGTATGATAGAATTTGAGAGGAAGGGTACTGTCTCCCCTCTCACCCCTGGAGCTTCATCCTCTTCTACACCCCCTTTTAGAAATCTAGTTGAAAACAATTTTCAGCCTAAGGCTATCCTACCTCGGAGTTGGTGCAACTTTTGTGAGGAGCTCCACGAAGAAACCATATGTGAGGTAAAGAAGAGTGCCAGAGATAAGATCTTGGTAAGAGACCGGAAGCTACTATCATTTTCCTAGACTTTGCGGAGCCAGAGGATGTCATGGTTATTAACACTACAAACAAAGCCTATGCTCCCAAGGGTAAACTTGATCCTCCTCGCAGTTCTTCTAGCTCGAGCTCATCCTCAACCATTGTTATGCCCCAAGTTCCTAAAATTCCTGAGTGTCAAAGAATCACTTCCCCTCCTCCCTCTTCTAAATACAATATCTTGAATCAATTTGCCAACATCAAAGAAGATGCAACCCTCCTAGACATGGTTGTCATCCATGAACAACATATGCATCTGAAACAATTCATGGAAGGAAAATATTTCATTGTAGCCAATCTTTCTGAAGAAGTAGACGAAGAGGATTCTTCTATAAATAAAGTAGGTGTACATAACTTTAGATACCCTGTAAAAAAAAACCTTTTGTATATTTCTATAAAGATCATGGATAAGATTGCTCATTGTTTCCTCATTGATGGTGGTTCAGGCTCAAGTGTCATGTCGAAGATCATTATGGAAGAGCTAGGATTTTCATGTACAAATGAAAATGCCAAAAGCATTCTCTCCTATAATAGTCTACAACAAACAACCATAGGCGATATTAAATATGTAACCTTGGTTTTATGTGCTCATCCTGAGATAAGGACAACCCTCAACATTCAAGTGATTGGTATTCTTGTGAGCAATTATTCAATTATCTTGGGGAGAGATTGGCAAGCCATAACAGGTGGATACCTCTCATTCGACGGGACACATTTATCCGTTCCTCGGAATGGTAAGAACATTATAGTCCTTAGAGGAGGAAGAATTTCACCCTACATAGAGATTGTTCTGCAATCTAGCGTAAACTATATCGAAGAAGATGTAGGAGTGTATTCCATCTTTGTTGAAGAGGATAATATTCCTCTCGAAGGAATTGATTCAGATGATGAATTATGGCGTATGCACTTTGATGGTTCACACTCTAATGAAGGTAATGAGGTTGGTATTATATTGGTTTCCCCTGCAGGAAAAATTCATAATCTGTCATAAAGGTTGGAGTTTGGTTTTTCAAACAATGTCGCTGAATTCAAAGATTTGTTTTTAGGCATTGAGAACGCCCTTAATATTGGTTGTGGTCACCTTTCAGTTTTCATAAATTCTGAGCTTGTTTTGAACCTAATACATAAGACATGCTCTCCTAGCGACAAGCTGATGGAACAATACTCCCAAACTATTTGGGCACTTGTCTTGAACCTTCTATCTTTCAACATCACTCATGTTAAGAAGGAGTTGAATTCAATAGTTGATCGGTTAGTTGTCTTTACAGCCTCTCCTACTTAGAAACTCTTGCCTCACTGGCCTGATTGTGCTTTCCAATATCTACATCGTCCATACATTTCTGAAAATGAAGGATTCTAGAAGGCCATCCCTAACAATGAGAGAATTTGTGTTGTCATTCGAAATGAACCTCTTAAGCCCGCATAGTTTATATCTGTGGAAAATAATAATATTCCTGGGGGCTTGACTCCTCTTGAGAGTTCATTTTGTTTGAGTGTTGTAGGCAATAAATAAAAACAAAAAGAAGAGGAGTTACGAAAGAAGGTGATTGAAACCATCCTCCTGAACATTAGGACATTTGAACATTCAACCAATGTTAAAATAAATGCCCAATGTTTTGGTAAAGAAGAGATGAGGTCCTCCAGACTACTTGGTGAATCTCAAAAGTTTTTTTCTTGGTCTTATGAGGATCTTCATGGTTTTGATCTTGGTCTTGTACAACATATTATGAAACTAGCTAGACAAAAACAAGAATTTGTTAACTCTGCACCAGAAGCACCCTTTCGAAGGGATTTGAGAGATTTCTTAAGGGCTGGAATGTTTTTTTCAGCCCACCCTGAATGGGTCTCAAATTGGAAATCAGCCTCAGGGACCACTAATAATATCAGAACTTGTATTGGTCTTCGAACTTTCAGGAAAGAGATTATGAGAAATCCCTTTCCCCCTCTCAATATTGAAATGTTTTTGCAACAGATTGTAGAGTAATAGTTAATACCCTTACTTGACAGTCTGTTTGGTTACAAGAGAATCAAAGTAAAAGAGGTAAATTTTCACAAAACCACTTTCATTACTAATTGTGATACCATACCTTACAAATGTCGACTTTTTAGCTTACTTGATACATGTATTTCTTTTTAAAACACTATGCACGTGACTCTCAATGAATTGGTCAGTCTCCATCTCTATCTTGAGGAGCTAATTGTGCATGTCAAGGGAATGATGATTACATCAAATTTCCAGGTGATTGGTCCTTTCCAAACTGATTTTGTCTTGGATACTAATTCTTATATCTCAAAATATTTACAGGAGCAATTGTTTCCCTACAACACTAAGAGCCCTCGCTTGAAATATTGTGAGGAACCAACATGAAAAGTTCTAATGTTGTCTAGATTTTCATGTTTACTAGTAGCCTAGCTATGCTTTCAATCTTTGTGCTTCTTTTCCATGCTTACAGTACCTTGATTTCTTCCTTCTAAGTTAAGTTTTATTTCCTTCTTGTTTTTCAAATTGAGTCTTTTACTGCTGTTGTTCTAATTTCTGCATTATTACTTATGTTGCGATTTTTGTCTTTATCATCTTTTAGTGTTTGGTCAAGATAGAATGATGGATCAATTCTGCCACAGTGACACTTCTGCAAAGCATTTTTAGTCGATAACAATCAATTTTACATAGTTGTTATGATGTCTCCTATGAAGGGCCCTTGAAATTGATACATATTTCCACTCTTGTCTTACACAGAATTGGTTACTTCCCACTTCTTCTTGCCATTTATTCATCCATTGAGATCTTAAGAGAAAGTCTATAAGTTTTCCTCCTTGAAAGTTAAGATCATATTCCATTTGAATGATTATGCATACAGTGGTAAAACCCCCTCATACTTAACACTTTTCATCAATTATTCCCAAATTTTTGGTCATCTTTCCATTAAATCGACTCACTTCCCCATATTGCATAATTATTCTGGTTATGTCTTCTAAGATTACTGTTCTTGGTCTGTGAAACCATGAGTTATGAGTTCTAAATCTATTGGAAACAAATTTTCCTATGGAGTCACCAGTTTGTTGACGATTAAAATTGTCAATGAAGTTTTGCCCGCAAAGTGTTGCTAAAGCCTATTATTATAAAAAACTAAATAATACTAGTAGGTGGGACCCCCTTGAACTATTGAAGATCAGATCTATTCACTTTTGATGTTTTAATGATATGTGACATGACTTAAATGGTTGATGAGATACTGTTGTTATTCGTTATGATTTGAGCTTATGAGATGTTGATTCTTGATGTTACTACAACCTATGCTATTTTGTTCTTATCGCACCTACACAACAAGCATGTTAGTGAAATTGCATGAAGGACAGTTTTGAGAGAAGCAGAAAATACTATAACAAATGGGATCTAATTCAAAATTTTTACTATACTACATGCAAACAATTGGAAAGAAATAAAAAAAATTGCAAGGAGGAAGAGTTTAAAGCTATCCTATTCACTATACTACATGCATGAAAGAATTAACAATTATTATTAAAGCCTAGCTAACAAGTAAGTGGTTATGAAATTGTGATTGGGTTATGGTTAAAATGCATATGATATGGAATGTTGGTGGCGCATTTGGCAAGGTGATAATGTTGTTGGTTATGCAAATGGTTGAATTATATGGGACTTGAATTAGGTTATGGCATAAGTCGTGCTATTGGTTTTTAATGTGGTGGGGTTCCGATACATGGTTTGATTAATGGTTAATGTGTTGGCATGTACTGATGAATTAATGCATTGTGGGTGGAGGCGACATGCATTTATTGCATTTCACCTTTACTCCTCCGTTATCCACCACCCTAATCGGGCTATTGTTTTATCTTGCTACTGTGGTTATGCTCTAGATTTTTAGCAGAGAAGAACTTCTCGGCCAACTCTCATTTTAAGGAATTTGATTACAGGTATGTTCTTTCTTTTTGTCGTTCGTGACTCTACTTTGGTTATGAAATGATATTGGCTCAGGTGTATTGGTTTGTGCTTTCCTAAGTGTTGCAACTATGTAGATTTGTGTCCTTGAGTTGTTGTTCTTCGTGCAATAATATTAAATTCATATAGGTTATGGATCACCCTGGGTGGTAGCTCTCTGATTCTTGTTGGTTTAAGTGGAGGGTTTTTGTTTGGTATTGAGTGGAAATCTATCTTCACACATTGTTACTAAATCTAGTCTTTGGATTTTTGGGTTTAATGGTTAAGGGCATCTCGCATCATTGTGTTTTCTTCACTTCAACATTGGTTGGTTTTACGACTAAGGGTCACGCAGTGGTTTTTTACTCGTCCCTGTCTTCACCTCTGTGCTGTGATTGTTTAACTGAAGAGCACAAGGGTTATAGCCTGCATTCATTAAGTAACCACTGTCAAGCCAAACTAAAGCCTTACCTTTCGGTTATGGCTCCCCTGTCGTGGATTGGTACCGTCCACGAATGAGTTGTGTTCCTTCCTGTGTATGCATCATGCCCTTGGAGTTTTCACCATTACAAGGAATGGCTTAGCTCTCCCTGTGTTGGCTACAGGAAAAAACTTAGCTTCCAGTCTAAAGATTGGTATAAAAGACCAGCCTAGCCTATTGGTTTTAAGACTTGGTTATGGTTCAATATTGGTATAATTGTCGACTTTTGAGCACGTGCTCTCCTAATTGGGCATGTGGAAGTCGGGTTAGTTGGTCTACAATCACTAGCTCTATTATAACAATGGTAAACCAAACATTACCAATTACACTTTCAAAGTATACAATCACTCTCCTTATGTAATAACTCAGTATTTTTTAAAGAAGAAGGCCTCTGCCCCAATTCGAGTCAATGCGTGGGTAGGCGTTGTTGTCACAACTTGTTAAGTAAATTGATTTTACGACTGTGGAAAATTTGTTTGGTTGATATACAATCACTGGTATTGGCACTAATGATTATATGAGTGATAGCTGGCAGTGGTTACAAATGCTTGATGTTGCTCACACATGTCGCGTTATGTGCATAGTGTTTTTGCAAAATGAAACAATGGACATGGTAAGTATTGTTTTCTTTGGGGCCGAATGACTATTGAACTGGATGACTGTAATGAGTATATCCACTGCAACCTTATGCTTGTTTGATTGTATAAGCCTGATTTTGCACAACATATTCGATCACAGTGTGACTAGATCGAAGAAATGTTGTAATTAAATCAATAGCTCATCACGAGATGTTGAGTTATTACCGTCACTGTGTGTTTGTTTTTGTTAAAGTGGAATTGTTGCATCATGGGGTTTTGTTGGTTGTGCACTGTGTATAACATAGAGGGCTTGATTTCTCACAGTCAGAGATACTCACATAGTTTTAAACATGTTTATTTATTGCAATCGATCACTTGTTAAAGAAGGCATGTTATTGATGACAACAGTGTTGGATGGGTGACCCAGCTTTTAAGTCACATTGAATTGGTTTTTTTTTTTTTACAGTGGCAGAATTACATTGCCTAGGCAAGTTACCCTATGCATAGATTGTGTCTAAATAGTTTTTGTTGGTTGTATGTTTGAATATCATTTCAGGTTGCAGTTTGATCTTGGTTCTTTGGTTTCTTTCTATACATAGGTTAACGAATATTATTGCATTTGATTGGTCTGATTGCAGTAATAGTGACTTCATTGTTAATTTGAGAACATGTTTTTTTGAGTATTGTGGTGGATTGAAGAAATGCATGGGTAGTGCTTGATTTTGATAGTTTCAGATTGGGAATAAGTATTGTTCATAAATTGTTAAAAATGTAGAGTGCGTGAATGAAGTGAACATAACCTCTTACAAATTGTGTGGAATACAAACTTTCTTGTGATGGCACTGTGTTGGATATTTGATTATTGGACAGTGAACTAGTTAAGTACAGAGTAATGGTTATTTGGTCATGATGATTGTTGGTTGGTGCATCTATTCTTACTGCAAAATGTTTTATGAATCACTTGATTAATTTCATTAAGAATAATCGTTCTCCTCCCCTTCCATTATTTCATATTTTCGCTAATTACAGGCCCTTTCACCTCCCATATTCATTTTTCACCCCCTATTCTGAGATTGATTACGATCAAGGGAATTTTTGTGTTAAAGTGGATGATGGTGACAGTGTCTTGTGTGGATTGCAGTGAGGTTTTATTGGTTTTCTTTACAGTTGATTGTTGTTGTCATTGAGTAGTAACCATGTCTTCTACCCTTTCATTATATCATATTTTCACTCAATACAAACCCCTCACTTATCCCAGAACCCTTTTTCACCCCCCTTCTCATTGATTAACAGTAAAACAATTTGTATGGATTGGATTGCATGAGCCTAATACATTGTTGAGCCAAATATATTTCATATTTTTAAGAGTTGTCATGTATGGTTATTTTAAAGACTATTTGCTAATCAATCACACATGCAAGATGAGTTTTTTCAGTCGATGCAGTCATGGCCGAGGAAACAGAGGTAGAGGTAACTGGAACCGAGGCCCAAGAAGGCCCAGGTTCTCCATACATTTTGACATTGATTCACAAGAGCTTGGCTAATTGTTTCATTCCAGATTCTTTAATTGGATTGGGCAGGGAATAGTCCAAACTAGGCCTGAAAGGCCTCCTTTCCAAGCCCCGCAAGCACTCGGTATCCCTATACCTCCTCATGTCTCATTACAACCTAAGGCCCCTGAAAATGATGGATGGCAAGATATTTTCCACCCAATTGTATCCCAACATCGTGGCTGGCCCAACTTGTCTTTGCCTCATCCTCCGTCGGTTAACCCAATTTCCCAAGCTTCCCCTATTCACTCGCCAGTGCAATCCTCCCATGCTAGCAAGAGATTGAAAACTGAGGCCCACCATGCCCTTGATAAAGGAAAAGCCACTACTTCCCCCTCCTCGCCCTCCAATGGATCTGACAAGTCTGTGTCTTCCCGGATGCATTTGAGGGACGATTGTTCCCATGTGATCAGTGAAATTAGGCCTAAAGGATCTGCACAACTAAAGACAAATTCAGGAAAATCAGGAGGTGACAACAGCAATCAAGGAAGGGTTGCATCACAGACTGGGAAATATGGTTTTTTATATCTATTGTTTTATGACAATTGACTTCAGGGATCTTTGGATAACATGTTTATTTTGGATATATGAGTATTATTTTTGAAATAATTTCAAATTTCATGAGTTTAAATTGCCCAAAAGTGAATATGTTTATGGGAGGCACAAGGAGGTGTGTTTTTCTTAACTAATGGTTATGTTATGATTGTTATGATTGTTATGAACTAAAGGGATTCACAAGGGGTCCCACCTACTAGTTATTATTTATTTATGACCCTTATTATAATTATTACTCTTCCCCCTAACTAAAGTTAGTTGAGTCTTTTAATTAACTTAACTAACAAATTGGTTCAACTTCTTCAACCAATTCTAATTTGTTAAAAGCAAAAGGAAAGGGAGGAACAAGAGGAGGATAGAAGCAGAAACATGCTAAGGTTTTCTCTTTGAGTTATGTTGAGATAGTTCATTTTTCATTCATTCATATATTCATCAAAGCCTAATTCTCTTTTGTGATAGCAGGGTCTTATTGTAGACAACATATTCAGGGCTAAATCAAATCATTCAGACACTTGTTTTTTAGAGGTGTTGATCTATCTTTGATAGTCTATGTAGACTTGTCTGTTTGTGAATTAATTTTCATGATTGATAAAGGCTATTGTGCAGAGTCAAGTGGGCAACAATATGTGGCAAGCTGATCCAACTTTTAGAGTTCAATTTTGGTTTTATGTCAGAGGTCCTTTTGTATGTTCCATCGAGGATGTCTAAGTTTGACTTTGGTCCAAGATTTCTGTATGAGATTTTGTAAAGAAAATGACTCTTTGGTGAATTGGAATGAAATAAAGGATTTCTTTATGTCCCTTATGTCTTGATTATCATCTTGGCATCTTTACTTCTGTTCTTACACTTATTTCAGCAACTGTTATATTGAGAAAATTACATAAAAAGTGAATTTCCAGCAAGCTTTTTGTCGATAAAAGACTAGCATAAGCACCTGTAATTTATACTTGTGAGTTAGGATGTTATTTTTTTGTTGGATATAAACATAGGGTGATATTCCCATATACTTTTATTTAGCCAAGTAAAGTCTGAAAATGCTTGAGTAAGATCATTTCATATATTTTTCTCAACACAAGGATTATGAGATGGCTTCCTACTTTATTGGTATAGACATTAGGATCATAATGGCATCTAGAAAAGACAATATCAAGAAAAAGGAAATCCATTTTTGCATACCAAGCTTAGGGATCTTTCTTAAGACCAAAAAGAGATTTATTATGGAGACAAACAAGGCTAGATGAATTATGGAACTATCCAAGAGGTTTTTCCATGTAAATTTATTCTTGCAAATACCCATGCGAGAAGGATAATTTGACATCCATCTGATGGACCTCCCATTTATGTCAGGCAACAAGGGTTAGAACAAAGCGGATGGAATTCATTTTGGCTACGGGGGAAAGGGTTTCATTATAGTCAATTCCTTCAACTTGAGAGAACCCTTTGGAAACTAATCGGGCCTTGTATCTTTCAACACTTCCATCTGATGCATAATTAGTTTTATAGACCCATTTACATCTAACAAGTTTTCTTCCTTTTAGAAGAGGTACAAGATCTCAAGTATCATTTTTCATTAAATAACGATACTCTTCATTCATTTTTTTATCCCAATATGGGTGACCCGAAGCTTCTACAAATGTCTTTGTATCACGAGTCTTTGAAACTTGAGCCAAAAGAGAAGAGGCTCGTTGGAACTTTGAATGTGTTCAATGATGATCTCAAAAATCACCGACAAGATCATCAGTTGCTTCTCGAGTTGAACGGACCCATATAAGAAGCAATGGTGTTGGTTTAGGTTGATGTTCATGTTCAATGGACTCATTTGGAGGAACGTGAGTAGTTAGAGGTTTATTTTCATCCTCACTATAATCATTTGAAGAAGAAGAAACCAAAATAGGAATAGAAGATAGCACAAACGTTGAAGATGGCTCATAGGATAAAGAAGGCACAAACGCCAAATTAGGCTGACATTCCAAGATATTTTCATCAAATTTAACATATCTTCTAATTATAATTTCATTAGAATGAGGTTGAATAAGTCTCTAACCTTTGACATATTCAAAATAACCAACAAAAAAACACTTCTCACATTTAGGTTGTAAAGATTTCATTTTCTCATTGGGAATGTGAGCCCATGCTACACTGCCAAATACATGGAAGTATCTTACATCTGGTTTAATTCATTCCATGTTTCTTCCGGTGTTATATTTTTTAGAGACTTTGTGGGAATGTGATTCACTATGTAATTTGCACAGTTAATGGCTTCCTCCCAATAATTAATACTTAATCTCGTATATTGGATCACACAATTAGCCACTTCTTTTAATGTGTGATTGTTTCTCTCAAAAACACCATTTTGTCATGGTGTATATGGAAAATTTTGTTGCATTTGGATTCCCTGTGCAATGTAGTAATTTGTAAAATTGGTGTTCACATATTCACCTCCATTGGCTCCTGTTCTTAACCTTTGAATTTGATGACCATATTGTTTTTTTGCAAGGGCCTTGTAGGAAAAAAACTTGTCAAACACTTCCCTCTTAAGTTTTAAGAAGAAAACCCAAGTGTTAAATTTTTAATTAAAATAAAGTACCAAGGAAAGTGTTTCTCTTC
>CBVK0101678354.1:0-20518 GCA_900067695.1 Picea abies | reverse complement strand
TTTTTGTTGCTCATAGCGATGACTTGAGAAAACTTTGGCATGAGCAGTCTAGTCATCTAAACTATAGCTCATTACAACAACTATGTAATCAATAGATGGTGGTTGGTCTTCCTCTTGTTTCACGCATAAATGGTGTTTGTGTTGGTTGTGTTATTGGAAAACATCATCGGGACAATTTTGACAAACGTGCCTCTTCGCATGCCTCGGGCCCTTTGCAGCTTGTTCATAGTGATTTGTGTTGTCCACATTCTTCTCCTTCTTTTTCTAGGTGAAAGTATTTCTTAAATTTCATTCATGACTTTTCCAGACGTACTTGGTTTTACTTATTAAAACTTACGAGCGAAGTTTTTCACAAGTTTTTGGCCTACAAGGCCCTTGTAGAAAAGCAATTTCGACATCAAATTCAAAATTTAAGAACATATAATGGAGACGAATATGTCAACAATAATTTTACAAGTTACTTCACTACACATGGCTTCCAAATGCAACACACTGTTCCATATACACCACAACAAAATGGTGTTGCTGAGAGAAAGAAATGCACATTAAAAGAAATGGAAAATTGTATGATTCAATATAAGGGATTAAGTCTAAAGTATTGGGTAGAAGCAATCAACTGTGAAAATTACATAGTAAATCTCACTCTCACAAAGGCTCTTAAAAAAATAACACTGGAAGAATCTTGGACTAAAATTAAACCAGATGTAAGTCAATTATGTTTATTTGGCAATATAGCATGGGCTCACATTCCTGATGAGAAAAGGAAAGAATTGAAGCCTAAAAGTGAGAAGTGTATATTTGTTCATTATTATGAAGAGGTCAAAGGTTATAGACTTATTCAACCACATTTTAATGAAATTATTATTAGAATATAAAATTAAATTTGATGAATCTCTCTTGGTCTAGGAGCCTAGTTCGTTGATTGTGCCTTCTTCAGCATGCGAGCCATCTTCGTCGTTTATTCCTTATTCTGTTCCTATTCTTGTTTCTTCTTCAGATTATGATAGTGAGGATGAAAATCCACCTCCACCTGCTCACCTTCCTCTTGATGAGTCCTTTGAACCTAAACCAGTACCAGCTCCACAAATTCCTAGATGGGTCTGTTCAAAACAAGAAGCAATTGGTGATCTTGTCGGTGATCCTTCAGATCAACACCAGACATGTTCACAATTCCAACAAGCCTCTTCTCTTTTGGCTCAAGTTTAAGAGAGTCATGATCTAGATACATTTGTAGAATATTTATTTCATCCATATTGGGATACAACAATGAATCAAGAATATCGTTCTTTAATGGCCAACAATACTTGGGATCTTGTACCTCTTCCGAAAAGAAGAAAAATTGTTAGTTGTAAATGGGTCTGCAGAAATAAGTATGCATCATATGGAAGTTTTGAAAGACACAAATCTCAATTAGTTGCCAAAGTATTTTACCAAGTTGAAGGAATTGACTATAATGAAATATTTTCCCCTGTACCCAAAATGAATTCCATCTTCCTTGTTCTTTCCCTTATTTCCTCACATAAATGGGAGTTCCATTAGATGGATGTTAAATCCTCATTCTTGCACGAATATTTTCAAGAATAAATCTACATGGAACAACCTCCTGGCCATGTCTAGAATGACTCTATCCTTGTTTGTCCCCTTAATAAATTTCTTTATGGTCTTAAGAAAACTCCCCGAGCTTGGTATGCTAAAATGGAAAACTTTCTTATTGACATTAGATTCTCTAGATTCCATTCTGATCCTAATGTCTATACCAAGAAAGTAGGAATCCATCTCACCATCCTTGTCCTTTATTTTGATGACCTTATCCTTACTGGTAGTGATTCAAAACTTTTAAACCATGTCAAAACCAGCCTTAAGAAAAAATTTGAAATGACAGACTTAGGTTTTTTGCACTATTTCCTTGGCCTCCAAGTTTTTCAAACCAATGAAGGAATTTTTCTTTCCCACTATAAGTATGTTTGTGACCTTGCTCATTTCTTTCATATGGATGATTGTAAACTAAGCCCTTCTCCCTTCCAGTATGGAGTCAAGCTTACTGCCACCTGTACTTCTCCTGAAGTTGATGCCACCCTATACCGTTAGTTAGTTGGTAGCCTCTTATACTTGAATCATACTCATCCTGATCTTTCATTCGATGTTGGTATTGTTTCTTGGTATATGCAAACACCCCATGAAATCCATTGGAAGGAAAATAAAAGGATACTTCGTTATGTCCATGGTACAGTTCAGTTCAGGATACGTTACAGTTTGGGGGGGGGCTCCTAGATTGGTTGGTTTCACTAATTCAGATTGGGCTAGCGACCTTGATGATTGGTAGTCTACTATAGGTTATGGTTTCAGCCTTGGTTCAGGACCTATCACTTTGTCTTGTAAGAAATAATAGGCTATTTCACTTTCTTCAGCAGAAGCAGAGTACCAAGCAATGGTAAATGAAAGTCAGGATGCCTTGTGTCTTCGACGGATCCTTTCCGAGTTTGTGTTCAAGTAGCAGCATTTGACTAGACTTTGGTGCGACAATCAGAGCGCCATCAAGGTTGACAAATACCCAGTTCAACATCAGTGAAGAAATCACATTGAGCTACACATTCACTTCATCATAAAGCTTATTCATGATCAAGTTATTGAAGTTCTCTTTTTCCCTATAGAAGATCAAGTTGTAGACATTTTCACAAAGTCTCTTACATAATTTAATTTTTCCAAACTTAGATCTATGTTAGGATTTCAGGAATTTGTCATTAAGGGGGGATAGGCTCTAATGCCTCCTTCATTCTCCTATTGTGTCACTATAGTAAATCCTTCAATCTTATCCCAAGTTGTTCTTAAGGGGGGATGTTAGTATATTTAGACACTTCGGGGTTAGTTAAGATATACTTGGTATAATGTGTCCTTAGGTAAAAGTGTGTTTCTTAGTGTGTTTATTTAGTATGCATTTGTAGCTAGGAAATTCGATGGTCACAATATCTTCCCAACATAGAGTGATCCGACGGTTCATATTCTCCTCAATATTAAAGGCCATTGATCTATGGATTAACACCCGACTGGTCCATGATGTCTATTTCAATATCATGGAGGGTCATTTTTTGATGATCGATTTTGAGAAACGCTCTTGTAAAATCTCTTTGTAATATTTTTATTTTTCATTAATAAACTTCTCCAAGTGGTTGTGTTGGTTGGGGCCATGGATGTTTCCTCGTAGTGGTTTTAACACGTTAAAACATTAGTGTGTTGATATTTGATATGGTTGTGTGAGCGGTTACTGAAGGTGTTCTTCCTATGTTGGAATACCTGTGTTGTCGAACAACCATGATGAAAGTATTTCCTTATAATTTTAGTAAGCTTGCAAAATCCATTGAAACTTCTTCCCTACATTGACTTGGTATAGCTAATGGTTGTAGGAGACCCGATGTCTTGATTTTTTCTCCCTTCTTATGTTGGTAGAATAAACATTCAAAAACAAAATTTTGATCGTCACTTTTAAGACCTCCTTAGAAAAAATTCTTCTTGATCATGTGGTATGTTTTGAAGAATCAGGAATGTCCTCCTATAAGAGAAGTGTGCAATTCTAGAAAGACATTTTGTTTGAGTTGGGAATTCTTACATAAATAAAGGAGATCATGATACCATAGAAAATCATTATTCCATAAAACATTATCCAATGAACTGGATTCCTCAATTAGTTTTGAATGATATTGCATATTTCTTTACCTTTATTCCATTAAATTCTTTCTTCTTCCACCCAATCAGATTCCATAATAGAAATAGCACATAGTGAACCTTTTGTTTTTTCTTTTTTCCTTGAAAGGGAATCTATCACAACATTATGTTTTCCTTTTCTATAGATAATATAAAATTCATAACCTAGCATATTTGTAACCCATTTTTTTTCTCTTATGAATATAATTGTTTGTCCAAGAAGTACTTCAAACTATCATGATCTCTTTTTACTTTGAAGTGTCTTCCTACTAGGTAAGGGTGTCATTTCTAGACAACATGTAGTATGGCCAACATTTCTTTTTCATAAATGGGCTTGACTAAGATATGTCCTTTAATTTGGTTGCTTTCAAAGGAAAGGTTCCTTCCTTCTTGTATTGAAAATGCATCAATTCCATGGATAGAGGAATCATACTCCATAATAAATGTTTTTTTAAATTATGGTGTGGCTAGGATGGGAGTTGTGCTCAAAATTATTGGTTTATTCTTTGGTTCAATAAAATGATTCCTTCCTTAATAATGTTGTTAGAGGTGATTCTATTTTACCATCATTCTTGAAAAACTTGTGATAATATCCTGCTATCCCTAAAAATCATCTATCACTCTTCAAGGTTTTTGTAATTGTCCATTCCCTCATTGTTTTAATTTTGTTAGGGTCCACTTTTAAACCTTCATGAGATACAATATGACCTAAATAGTCCACTTGTTGAACCCTAAATTAACAATTGGAAGGCTTTGCATAAAGTTGCTTCTGTTCCAATATTTTTAATACTATGTTGACATCTTGTACATGCTCTTCCAAATATTTTCTCTAGATTAGTATATCATTAAGGTATACTAACACAAATTCTATAAGGAAGGGATTGAAAACATAATTTATGAAGGTTTGAAATTTTGAAGGTGCATTAATAAGTCCAAATGGCATATCCAAAAACTCATAATGACCTTCATGTGTTCTAAAAGTTTCTTTATGAATGTCTTCCTATCTCATTTTGATTTGATGATATCTTGAATGAAGATCCATCTTAGTGAATAATTTTACTCCATGCAATCATTATAATAATTCATCAATGAAAATGATAGGAAACTTATCTTTGATGGTAATTTTATTGAGTTGTATATTATCTGGACACAAACACCATGAACCATCCTTTTTTGTAACCATTACCACTAGCAAAGAGAAATAAATTTGGCTAGGTTGAATGATGCCATCCTCTAACATTTCCTAGATCATGCACTCAATCTCACTCTTCTATGCATATCAATACATGTAAGAAATAATGTTAGGTGGTACACTTCATGTTTGTAAATGAATATCATGGTCATGATCTCAAGAAGGTGGAATTCCCTTTGGAATTTCACTAAATACCTTATAAGTATTGTTGATAACTATTTGTAGGTATAATGGAGCAAAGTATATCACCTTAAAGGGCTTCCCTTGGATATGTCTAAGATCAATTTCCTTTCGATATGAGGAAAATATCATTAAAATATGTTGAAAATTAAGGGTCATTCTTCCCAATGATTGTAACCATTGGATCATTGATACAACATGAACACCCTCCATTTGGATGGAAATCATGGGTCTATCCAGAAAATATTCCCCCATGTTGAGATTAATACTATAGAATTTCCTAAACAATTTATGGCACCTCCATGTACAATCATTACTTTTAATTTGGTGCTGGATATACAAATAAATTGAGATCTTTTGCTAATTTGTAATCTATGAGATTATGGGTACTAACATAATCAATCAATATTGTTACATTTTTTTTTTATATATATCCTTGTATCTTGAGGGTTTGTGGAGTATTGATGCCGGCCAATGCATGACAATATATTATTGGAGTGGTCTCTTCTATATCTAGATCTTATGGCAATTCCAATTCCCAATCTTCTTCCTCTTCATAGTCTATGTAGAATAATTTCTTCTCACCACATTCATTCCCCTTAATGTACTGCTTGTCACAATTGAAATATGGTCCTTTTTCTCTTTTTTTCATCCATTTGTTGAGGTGTCAACATGTTCAGTTGAGGTATGCTTGTATTATGAACCCCACAATTATCTCTACTTCCTATGTATGCTCCAATGGAATACTTGTGTTTATCCTTATTTTTTGCTTGAATATGATGAGAAAATTGCATAGCTTCCATAATATTTGTAGGATGTCTTAAGAAAATTTCATGTTTAATGTCTTTTTTTAATCCACCTATGTAATCTTCCAACAATTTTTCATCGAATATAAGTTTCCTATTCCATGCATTAATGAATTATTAGATGAGCTGCTTGGAGCAAAATTCTTTACTAGGCTAGATATTCATTCAAGATATCATCAAATAATAATGAGGCGGGAAGACATTCCCAAAAAAACTTTTAGAACACATGAAGGTCATTACGAGTTTTTTGTTATGACATTTGGACTTAATAATGCACCTTCAACATTTCAAATATTGATGAATTCTATTTTCAATCCCTTCCTTAGAATTTTTTTGTTAGTATTATTTGATGAGATACTAATCTACAACAAATATTGGAAAGAGCATGTAAAACATGTCGATAGAGTATTACAACTATTGGAAGAGAAACAACTTTCAAACCTTGGAGGGATTGAACTACCACTACATTCCAAGTGGGTGGGGATGCAATTTTTCCATAATTATGGACAAACTTTCGATAATATCTAGTTAAACCAAGGAAACATTGCAAAATTTTAAGAGTTTTATGGTAGGGTCAATCCTTCATAGATTATATTTCTTAGGATCCACATGGACACCATCCTTACTAACAATATGGCCCAATTATTCTACTTTAGAAAATCCAAAGGCACATTTGGAATGTTTTAGAAAGAGTTGATGATGAGAAAGTAAGTGTAAGACTTGATCGACATAGACAATATGGGCTTGCCAAATCTTTCTATAAATGAGGATATAATCAAAGAAGACCAATACAAAATTATAGAGAAACAGGAAGAAGACATGATTCATGAGACTTTGGAAAGTGGAGGGTGCATTATGTAGGCTAAAGGGAATGACCAAGAAATCATAATGGACTTCATGAGTATGAAAGGAAGCCTTGGGAATGTTAGCACTCTGTAAATTTGTTCAGCTGATTAAAAAAATGACATAGGTAACTTACAAACTAACTTTAGAGCTGGGTACTAGCCTTCTCATCTAAGAGAGGGCTCTCTCCTGTCACTTGGTATTCAACAGATGGATTTTCTTTAACAAATTAATGGGGGGGGGGTTTAGAATTTTGTTGGAAAGGAAGAGGAGGGACACTTGGGGCTATGGAGTCAAACTTCTGAAAACAAATGGAAGCACTAACTGGTATGTATAACTCTCCATAGTATAAAGGATAAATGAGGCAATAAATATGAGTTATAAATTGTAAATTTGCATAGTGCAGGAAGAAAAGAAAACATATAACTGCATCAGAGCATTAGATAAAAGAATTCAGAATTAGTTAGGAAGAACTTAACATAGTTTAAATTACTTCAGCCGAGAGTATCACAAGATGAATTTTGGGCCTTTGACTATCCAATTTAAGCAGAAGACAATGAAAATGAAATAAAAAATATAGGAAATACATACAAAGAGAGGAGAAAAACTCAGACCACCACCATTAGAATCTTTTCATGGAAACTTCAAGAATTCTTCATGTGTATTCAATTCAACTTTAGAAAATTACATTCAATTCCTGAATAGCTAAAATCGTTCCCTTTCACTTTTGCCAACCCTTAATACATTGGGAACTCCTAATATTTATACAAGTTGATTTTCTTTGGTTTGAAACTGATTACAGTGATTACAAAGAAACATTTAGGCTTCTGAAATCGATGAAAATGATTGAAATGAAATGTTTGAGTTTTGAAACCGATTACAATGATTAGCAAGAAAGATTTCCTAATCCATATTTTGGCTTCTCTAATGTTTCAATCCCTCTGTTCATCCTCTGAATATGTCTCAACCCTTCATGTGATTCACTATCTTTCATTGACCTCTGGACATCATTTACTAGGCCCTAGAAAACTGCTTTTGGCCTTAACCATCCAGATTATCTTCTTCGGTTGTAGGTCAGGAAATGATCTATCTTAGATATGCTTGGAAATGAGCATAACTTGTGTGTCGAGTTATTGTATTGTTGATGTACAATAGAAAAATGGTGGTCACGCCAAGGTTTTAATAGTCCATTATTTGAAATAATAATAAAATAAAAAACCGACCACCTTTTTATACCTTTATTCTTTTTGAGGGCATGAGAAAGTGGCTTGGGGAAACCCTCTTTTCACCCTTAAATGTACCTAGTGATGAAGCGTAACCACAAATGAAAACCATGGTTTCAATTTCAGCGTGCTCTCCAAAATTAACCTTCACGTAGTTTATCCCCTCGAAATCATCCTCGACCATCGACTTGAGAGTTCAAGATCTATGATGCGTTGAGCCCCACCAACTTAGTGCTCCTTCTAGATTTAGCCTCTCCCTAGTTTATCAGGATTCCAAACCATTTTTAGCGTTCTGCTAGATCCAAAAATCTTGATTTCACACAACAAAAATTAGCATGTGATAATAGGGAATATCGACCTCCTTCATATGTATTAGATGGTATAAAGAAGTTGGATCAAGTATGGTAAATAATTGAGAACCACTCAATTCATCCAAAAGTTCATCAATGACAATAATGAGAAATTTATCTTTGATGGTAATTTTGTTGAGGGCTTGAAAATTATAGCACATGCACCAAGTACCTTATTTATTGAGTACCATGACCATGAGAGAGGAATAATGGCTTTTACTAGGGCATATGACACCCACATCTAACAATTATTGAAGAATTTTCTGAAATTCATTTTTTTGAGAAAATGGGTTACGATAAGGGTGAACATTAGGAGGAAAACTATTGAGGACAAGTGGAATAGAATAATCATGGGGTCCTCAGGAGCATGGGAGTCCTTGGGGGTTGTTAAAAATGGATTGGTGTCTAGAGAAGATAAGTTGCACATTGGGATGAATAATGGGAGAGGGATTTTAAATTGCTTGAATGGCATGGAACTAGGAATTAATTCTAGAATGACCCTTTCTGAGACGTTTTTCCATTCGGTGTGATCTAAACAATATCGGGGGAAGTTTTCGTGATGCCTTGGAACTTGTATTGATTTACATCTTGTTCGAAGCTCATGTGTAATTCATTAAATTCCATGGTTATGGGGCCTAACGTGTGTAACCATTCAACACCCAAAATAAAATCACAACCAGAGACTTCAATAGAAAATATATCAGATTTCATATTATAATCACCAATTTGTAGGTGCACATTTTCACAACGATCCCCATATTTCATGGAACCACCATTAGCAATCATGATCTAGAAATTATTGATTGGATGGATATAACAAAGGGTTTCTTGATTAATTTGAAGATGAATAAAATTATGGGTGCTACCACTGTAGATGAGGATAATTAATTTTTGAGGCTTGATATATCCAATTAACTTAAGGGTTTGGGGACCAAAGATACCAATGAGGGCATGTAGAGAAATGAGAGGTTTGATCTCATTTGGATCAAAGGGTAGGCTAGGGTCATCAACTTTGGGCAACATTTTAGAAGGGAAAATAGTACCATCATCTTCAGAAATGTCCTCATAAATGGCCATAAAAATATTTTTCTCCTTACATTTCCACCTCGGAAAATATATTTCCTCACAGTTGTAGCAAAGACCCTTAAGTTGGAATTCAAGCATTTATGCCCTTGTTAATTTATGGACCTTAAGAGGAGTGCAAGGAGGATATTTATTTGTGGGGAAGGAATGTGGAATAAAGGATGGCTTTTTTATTTGAGAAGTGAATAATTACAGTTCTTCCTTGGCTTGGTGAGTGGATTCAATCAGAGACTTGAGGTGAGCCATTAGGATGTGATCTCAGATGTCATACTTTAGACCACTAATAAAGAATTCATGGAAGAAGGCATTTGAGATGCCTTCAGTTCAAAAATCCAATTGATAAAAGGAATTGATTTAGTATTCAAATGTACCAGACTATTTAAGGTTGTGACACTGACACACGCTCCCTCCACAACCCACAGGTTGAAAAGTTCCACGTCAGCACAGGATCTTCCCTTTTCCACTGGCCCGAAGAACTCTAAATGGTTCTTCTATTTCCTTATCGGGAAATCTGCACCCACAACAAACTCTCACGGGATCCCCTCTTTGCACTTAGGAGATCGGGCTTTGCAACTTCGCAACTCCGGTGGTCAAGCATTGGTCTCTCGAATCCCCGAAACTCGAAACAGTCAACGATGACCTTTCCTTTTCCTTTTTAGGATTTTCCTCTATCGCGATTTCAGTGATCGCGATGTCGAGAAAATTGTTTCCTCGACTCCTGAATCCTGATTTTCTGAAACTCTGATACACTCGTGAGATTTGAAGTTTCAACGCTACTTCACTTCATCGGCACTTCAAATTTTTCAATATTGCAAATCCTAATGAAAAGGTTTCAGAACTTTACTTCAGGAAATTATGAAATAGGGTGCCACCTGTCCACTTGCTGACTCCTCTGTGGCCCACACAAATCCTCTTGGATTTCGGGATGTTGTGTTTCATGATTTCGCGATTCCCGTTGCAATGTTTACGTGACTTCCACCCACGAAACCTTGATATAGAACTCCACGCATAAATCCAATGGACCTTATGGCTCGGTTCTATGCTCCTGCCCCTCCTAAGCTTAGAACCCTTAGAAATACTCACAGTAACTCCCCTTCCTCCTCCGTGAGATCTAATGGCTCATGGGATTTCATGAATTCTCCTCAGAGAATCTCAACCGTCTACAATCGCTCAAGGTTCGTTTACATTACACAAAGGTGATCCTTCTTAATTATCTTATTTAATATGGCACATCAATTTCAATGTAATTTCAAAATTTTCACTTGCGCTTGCCCAGCTGTCTTTTGCTTCCATGCTGGCTCGCTTGAGATGCTCTTACATCATACTCCCTGGCTTGAAAAATTTCATGGGTTCCTGTCCATGAGCTCATGCACAGTATGTCCATGCCTTTGGATCTCCGCTTCATTTTCCCAGCTGGCATCTTCAACTGGATGGCCCTTCCACTTGACCAAATACTCAAAGTATTCTTTCCGCCTGGTCTTCTTGCTCACTCTTTTTCCCAGTATGCATTCCATCTGTAGCTTATCTGCAACTGGCATATGTTTTGTCCACTAGACCACTGGTTGTTCATAACTTGTCTCTACTTCCTCAGTCTTATATGGGTACAAATCTAAGATATTGAATATCGGAGAAATTTCGATCCCATTGGGTAATTCAATATCATAAGCATTCGCCCCAAATTTCTTCAAGACCTTGCATGGTCTGATTTTCTTCATCTTCATCTTATTATATGTTCCTCTTGGGAACCTTTCCTTCCTCAAATGTGCCAGAACCAAATCACCAACCTCAAACTGAAGTTGTCTTCTATGCTGATCTTCTCTACGCTTATATTCTTGGCTTGAATTCTACAATCGCTTCTTCACCTGACTGTGAAGTTCTTTCATCACCTCTGTGAAATCTTCTGCACTAGCACTCCTAGTCATAGTATGTTCTGAATATCTTAGTTTAGAAATTCCTCTCGGCTGCATGCCATAAGCAATTTGAAATGGACTCTGCCCTGTGCTCCTATTAACTGAGCCGTTATAAGCAAATTATGCCTGTGGTAATATGTTGTCCCACTAGCTATGGTGTTCTGTCACCAAGCTTCTCAGAAAGTCTCCCAGACTCATGTTTACAACTTCTGTCTGTCCATCCATCTGAGGATGATAAGATGAACTAAAAGACAAGTTAGTTCCTAGCTTCTTCCATAAGGTCCTCCAAAATTGCCCTATGAACTTTGTATCTCAATCCGAAACTATACTCCTTGGAAAACTATGAAGTTGAATGACCTATTTGAAAAACAGATTCACAATGTGAGTTGTGTCACTGGTTTTCTGACATGAAATGAAGTGAGCCATCTTGGAAAATCTATCCACCACCACAAATATTGAATCAAAACCTCTTTGTGTTCTTAGCAACCCCAATATGAAATCCATGCTAATTGCATCCCATGGCCTCTCTGGTATGGGCAATGGTTGATAGAACCCCGCATTTTGCCTTCTTCCCTTCAAATGCTGGCAGATTCTGCATCTGTCCATGAATATCTTGACATCTGCTCGCATTCGCGGCCAAAAATATGACTCATTCAACTTTGCAAACATCTTGTTGTGACCAAAGTGCCCTGCTAATCCTCCACTGTGTTTCTCCTTCAGCAGATTCTCCCTCATGGAGCATTTGGGAATATACAGTTGATTACCCTTAAACAACAATCCTTCCTGGATTGTGTATTCTATCCACTGGCTTCTATCCCTGAGAATTGGATTCTTAGTTGCTTCATACTCTTCTTTAAAATCTTGATCATTTGCGTACATGTCCCTAAGATCATCAAAACCCAATGTTTTGACTTTGAACTCCTGCAATAGCAAACACTTCCTGCTCAAAGCATCAACAACTTTGTTAGCAGTACCAAAAATATATTTAATCACAAAAGTAAAATTCTACATATATTCCACCCATTTAACATGTCTTTGATTCAACTTCTCCTGTTGAGTCACAAACTATAGTGCATGATTGTCACTGTATAAGACAAACTCTTTTGGGATCAAGTAATGCCTCCATTTCTTTAATGCTTGTATGATAGCATAAAAATCCTTATCATAAGTGGAGTATTTCACTTTTTCTTCATTCAGCTTCTCGCTAAAGTATGCTATTGGCCTGTTATCTTGACTCAAGACTGCCCCGATTGCAAATCCACTTGCATCGCATTTCACCTGAAATGTCTTCTGGAAATCTGGCAACACCAAAACTGGTTGTTCCGCGATCTTTCTCTTCAAAATATTAAAACTCTTTTTGGCTTCTTCAGTCCAGTGAAAAGACTTGTGTCTTTTCTTCACTGTATCAATCATTGCTGCACTAATTCCATTGAAATTCCTGATGAAATTTATGTAGAAACTAGCCAACCCATGAAAACTTCTCACCTCAAAGATATTCTTTGGTGATGGCCAATTCTTGATCACTTCCACCTTATCTGGATCCATCCTCAACTCATCTGCAGAAATACAAAACCCCAAATAGATGATCTTTGTCTTCATGAATGAGTATTTCTTCATGTTTATCAACAACTTCTCCTGCTATAGTTTTTGCATCACTGTAGCCAAATGCTTTAGATGCTCTGCCACTGTTTTACTGAAAACTAGTATGTCATCCAGATACACAATGACAAATTTCCCAATGAACTACCTCAGGACTTCGTTCATCAACCTCATGAAGGTACTCGGCGCATTTGTTAAGCCAAACGACATAACAAGCCATTCATACAATCCTTCGTTTGTTTTGAATGATGTCTTCCATTCATCACCTTCTCTCATGCGGATTTGATGATAACTTATTTTCAAATCAATCTTTGAAAAATACTTTGCTCCACTCAAGCAATCCATCAGATCATCCATCCTCGGCAATGGAAATCTGTACCTGATGGTTATCTTGTTAATCGCCCTCAAGTCAGTACACATCCTCCAGCCTCCGTCTTTCTTTGGATTGAGTACTGTTGGAACAACACATAAACTCAAGCTTTCCCTGACCAAACCTTTGTCCAACAAATCCTGGACTTGCCTCTTAGCCTCTTCATTCTCCTGCGGTGTCAATTTTTACGCAACTTTGTTTGGCAAACTGGCTCCTGGTATGAGATAAATATGATGACTCACACTTTTGATCGGTGGCAACGAACGATATAATTCATCCACTACTATATCAACGAACTCTTCCAGCAGTTCCTGAACCTCTACTGGTAAATCATCCACTCTCGTGCTGGTCAAAACAATCTTTCGTTTCCTGAACACACTGAACTGTGGATCCTCCTTCTTCTTAACCTCTATAAGAAGTTCCTTCCCACTTGTGAGAAGTACTGTGTTGCTTACTTCCAGTTTCACCTCCTTATCCTTGATTGGAAGCAACATGTGAGTCCTCCCATTCTTCTCCAGGGTGTATGTGTTCATTCTCCCATCATGAATCACATTCCTGTCATATTGCCATGGTCTACCCAACAATAGATGAAAAACATCCATAGGAATGACATCACATAATATCTTATCATTATATCCTCCTATCTTAAATTCAACTAAACATTGTTTAGTGACAGTTACCTGATGTCCTTTTTGTAGACCTGATGTCCTTTTTGTAGCCACGAAATTCTGTATGGGCTTGGATGATCAATCATCTCCAGCTCCAAATTTTCCACCATCTCTGTAGAAATGAGATTATCCATGCTACCACTGTCCACAATGACCTTGCATACCATGTCCTTGGTCTTGCAAGCAGTCTAGAAAAGTCTGGTTCTTTGGACTGAACTCTCCACCTCCTTCTCTGTGTCAAAAGATATTTTCGCATCATCAACGATCTTCTGCCTTCAGCGTCTTCTGCCTCAACATCCCACCTTTGTGCTTCGGTGATGTGAGATTCTCCAATCTCTTTCTTTTTGTCTGGACACTCATAAGACTTGTGTCCATTCTTTCCACATGTGAAGCATATTATTACTCCACCTCTTCCTCTTCCTCTACCTCTAGTACGAGGAAAAGTATTATTATCAGCATAATCTCCTCTCTGCTCAGTATGTTGCCCTCTCTGTTCAACATATTTCCCTCACTGTGAGGTTCCTCCTCTCTTCGTTTGAGTCTAAGGTTTCTTCCAGTCCTCCTTGGGCTTCTGATATTTGTCCTGGGCAACTGATTTGCCTCTAGGCTAACTTCTGCCTTGGCCTCTTTGACCCTACTTTCAGCTCAGCTTCTCTTCCGCTTTCAGAGCCATCTGATAATAATCTTACACTATTTGGATGGTTACCATGCTCATCTCATCTTGAATGTCATATCTCATACCATTCATATATCTGGAAACTTTTTCATCATCGCTCTCCCAATGACCTGCCCTGATGTTCAACTTGTAAAATTCTTCAGTGTATTCTTTTACTATCATTAGCTTCTGTCTCAGGTTCTGCATTCTCCTGAACAAAGTGATCTAATAGTCTCTAGGGATGAATTTTGCCTTCATCTTTGCGATCATTCTATCCTAGCTCTTGATCTTCTGCTTGCCTTTGCAATTTCTATCAGCTTGTAGTTCATCCCACCACAATGCTGCATGTCCCTTTAATCTTGTGACAACATGCTTGACTTTCTTGTCCTCTTCGACATCTTCATAGTCAAAGTATGCATCCATAACTCTAATCCAGTCTAGAAGCTCCTCTGCATATAGATTTCCCTCATAAACTAGAAAGTACATTTTTGCTCTTGCACCCATTCTTGCAATAGCTCTGATCAAGCATTTGTTTGTTGCATCTTCAACTGCAACTTCTTCTTCATGTTCAGCCTCAATCTCACTTTTGGAATCACTAAGATCCCTAGCACTAACTGTGCGTCTTTGTGTTGTCTCCATGTCTTCAAGTCTGGCTTGTAGATCATGCATTTCTCTCTCCATGGCTAGATATTTCATCTGCCTACCTCTTCTTCTTGGCATTTCCCTATCCTCTCATAGATCGAGTGTTTTCCTATCCCTTCTCCTTGGTGGCATGGTGAATTCTCTTTTTCTCTGCTAGAGAAAGAAAAGAACCTTTCTGTGCTCTGATACCAAACTGACACTGATGCACGCTCCCTACACAACCCGTAGGTCGAAAAGGTCCACGTCAGCATAGGGTCTTCCCTTTTCCACTGGCCTGAAGAACTCTAAACGGTCCTTCTATTTCCTTATCGGGAAATCTGCACCCACAACAAACTCTCACAGGATCCCCTCTTTGCACTTAGGAGATTGGGCTTCGCAACTCCGGTGGTCAAGCATTGGTCTCATGAATCCCTGAAACCCAAAACAGTCAACGCTAACCTTTCCTTTTCCTTTTCGGGATTTTCCCCTATCACGATTTTGGTGATCGTGATGTCGAGAAACTTGTGTCCTTGATTCCTGAATCTCGATTTGCCGAAACCCCAATACACTCATGATCTTTGACTTTTCAACGCTACTTCACTTGATCGACACTTCAGATTTCGCAATATCGCAAATCCTAATGCAAAGGTTTCAGAAATTTACTTCATGAAATTCTGAAATAGGGTGCCACCTGTCCACTTGTTGACTCCTCTATGGCCCACAGGAATCCTCTTGGCTTTCGGGATCTCGTGTTTCATGATTTCGCGATTCCTGTTGCAATGTTTATGGGACTTCCACCCACGAAACCCCGATATAGAACTCCACACGTAAATCCAACGGCCCTTATGGATCGTTTCTATGGTCCTGCCCCTCCTGAGCTTAGAACCCTTAGGAATACTCACAGTAACTCCCCTTGCTCCTCCGTGAGATCTAACGGCTCACAGGATTTCATGAATTCTCCTCAGAGAATCCTGACCATCCGTTCTTTCCTCTAAGAATCTTTGCATGACTAACCAAGGTGTTTCTCTCCACGGAACTCATCCTCCTATGGTCCCTCATCACTATGCCTTCCTTCAACTCCTTCGAAGATTCAAATCTCTTTGAACTTCCTTACGATTCTGTGTCTTTATTAGAAAAACACTTGCACGCACTCCTTGCGGCAGACTTTCAAGCACTTCCTAAGTGTTGAAGTCCTTTGACTCTGCACACACCTACAACAATAGTCCTTCAATGCTTCACTCAGGTTCACAACCCTGATACTTCACTTGGCCTGCGCACTCTTTGCATGGCTCCTGTGTCTGTCTACACTTCTGAGGAAATGGGAACAAAATTTATCTCTCATGAGCTTTTAGAGACAAACCTCAGAACCTTTTGTCAACGCACTCCTTGCGGACACTTCAATTGCACTCCTCACAGGAACTCTTTCTCAGATAGAGAAACAATTGAAACTCATTCCTCTCCTCTTTCCTCTCAGTTTTCAAACATTCAACAAGAAATCATTCGTACATAGTGTAAAAGCAATTGCATGACAGAAAGAGTAAAACATTCATGGGCATAACATTCAAAGATGCATACACAGAGAATATATGAACACCATGAGTCTGAATCAAACACCATGAGTCTGAATCATAGCTTTCTTTGTATTAATTCATAACTTATGTACATGGAGTCTGCTACACAGCTCTCTCCTTCTCCTCTATGATCTTCTTCCCAATAATGTCTTCCACTAATGTTACAATATGAAATGAGGGTGTCTATATCCCGTTTCCCTCTTGCGCTCTAAAACTGTCTAATCTAGAATTGAATTCTATCTACTTTACATTAACTACCATAAATTCCTTCTACCTACTAAGGATGAGAGCAATTTCTCAAGGTTTGTTTACATTACACAAATGCGCTCCTTATTTATCTTATTTAAGATGGCACATCAATTTCAAGGTAATTTCAAAATTTGCGCTGGCGCTTGCCTAGCTGTCTTTTGTTTTCACACTGGCTCACTTGAGATACTCTTGCATCAGGTTGGTCAAATGACCCAAATGATTATTTTCTATTTCAAAATGTTCATAAAGGTATTCAACAAATTCATTCCAGAAAATATAACCTCACTGTTATTTTTTATACCATTACCACCATTATTAGTATTATGGATGCAAATAGAGGATACCAACATGAATTTTGATTAAATCATCAGTGATTACATGTAACAAGAAATTATATTCTATTTGAGTGATCCATCTCGTGGGGTATGAGACATCAAATTTATTCACCTCTAATTTAGGAAGATGTAGGTCACAAACAATGGGGTTAGAATGAAAGACCATGGAATGGGATGATTCAATTCCCTCTTGATGGGAAGTTTTTTCATATGATATAGAACCCTTGAATTGATAATCCCATGTGGTCAGGTATTTCATCTTGGATGAGATGTCATCAAGTGTAGTGATCTTGGAATTTATGGTAGAAATGTTGGAAATAACTTGAGAGAAATTGTGAGTGTTATAGGCTTGATCTTCTTTGAATTAATTTTATAGGTGGTTTAAGGACTTGTCTAGGGAAGTGATGCAACTTTCAAAGTATTATTTTTGGGTTTCCATCAGTGAGATAAGAGGGAAAGAATAACACTAGTGGTTTTTCACAAAAAGGGCTTATGAGAAAGTGTTATCATGATCATCATGTAAAGAGGAATATAGTGATATAGGTCCCAAATAAGGGTTTTGGAGAGGGTGAGTGGGTCCACACAAAAAAAAGGCTTATGATAGGGATACCATAGCAATTAGTGTAAATAGAGGAATCTATTGGGATAGGTCCAAAATAAGGGTGCTAGTGGGACCACTATACTCTTTTGTTTTTTACAAATGTGGATTTATAATGCTATCTAAATAGCATGACAATGATAGGATGCCCAAATTATTAGTAGGAAATATTGTGTAGGAATTTCCCATCTTGGATGGAGGAAGCAAGGTTTTTCACCCAAGATGTGCAAAATTGCAACACCATTTATGTTATATTCTGTTCTAGAAACAAGAGCTAGGGTTTTGAGGGTTCTTAAGGACACGTGAGTTTCCTATGCTATATCTCCCTTATATACTTATGGGGTCCAACAATATTACTCAACCCAATAACTCAAGGACACAACTAATGAGGGTTAACCATACTACCTGATTACACAGGTACACAAGAGTAATCTTCATGAGTGTTATCCTTGGTACCACTATAGAAGTTAGGTGATTGAATGGATTAGCTATGGATGGTTTTAGGATTCCTATAGGATTCTTGATATACCTGAGGGTATGTGGAAGTGAAATTATATGTACAGGTTTTGTTTAATGCAGTACTACTCAAAGGGGTACCGACATGGGATATAAATGTTTCCAGCAAGAAGAAATCATGTGTAGTTCCTATGCGTATTCTTTCCCAACAACAATTTTACCCTCTAACCATAATTCACTATTATTTATAGATGTTGGAACATGTCTCCAGCCTAAATTTGTTTTTTCTAAAAATTTGTAGAGGAAAGAGATTGGATACCACTTGTAAGGTACCAGAAGGAAAAATGTAGAAAATAACACAATTATTATTGAAATAGTTATCAAAAAGAGACAAAATAGTAAGCACAATGAAAATATAGATCCAAACAATGATACCTTTATTATCCTAAGAACAATGTTTACTTGTCTTTTCAAGGGCGAAACCTCCAATAGAGAAGGGATCGAGTATAAATGATTAAACAAGACAATATTTTCCATGCTTTATCCCCCTATATATACTATTTATATCTTCTTGAGAACACTCTAGAGGCGGAATTGTCTGGTAAGTCTTATTACATTAGACATGTTCACAATATTACATAGGCCTTATTTACTAATGATGACCCTTGTTACATAGAAAAGCATATTATTCTATCTACTTAAGGGGTTAGGGAAGTTAGTACCCTAACATGAAGAAAATTATAATGGGATTTTTTTTTTGAATACATTTTCCAGCAGAAAAGTATGCGAAGATCCAGGGGGAAGAAGAGAAAGAAAAAACCAAAGAGAAACCTCAAGTTTGTGCATGTTGTAGCAGCCTTGGAAATCCTTTCCAAACCATGGAAACCTCAAGTTTTAGCTTGGGAAATCCAAATTTATTTATTTTCCCACTTCAAATTTGTAATGCATGACTATGGGAAATCCTTAATCTTATTCATATTGACCCAAAATCATCTTAATTTTGATCATCATAGACTCCAAAATTTGTAATCCAGATATCCAAAGTTTTCATCATCAAAATAGTTTTCTCTCCAACACAAATGCTGGATGTCGAATCATGACCCCCATTGATGGAACCTTGAAATAACATTATCAATTTGCTACATGCCACTTGTATTACCTGAAACACCGATTTTCATTTGTAATTGTAATTATTTTATTCATTGAGAATCCGGTCTCATTTGACCTAGAAATTGTTCAATTTTCAATATCTGAATCTAGGATTTCAATTTAATTGT
The DNA here is from genome assembly GCA_900067695.1 of Picea abies. Classification (NCBI taxonomy): domain Eukaryota; kingdom Viridiplantae; phylum Streptophyta; class Pinopsida; order Pinales; family Pinaceae; genus Picea; species Picea abies. The sequence continues at coordinate 833 of CBVK0101678354.1, read as the reverse complement.
CGCATTGATTTTATTCCATACATATAGAATTCTCATAATACGTATTTTCCAAAATTCCCAAATTTCTAGGTTTGGAACCTTGAAACATAGTCAAAACCTTGATCTAGATGTTGAAATTTGATCCATAGTCAGAACCTTGATCTATATTTGGGACTCGGCCCCATTTATTGTGACTCATCTATATTTTCTTTTGTACATATGGGATTAAACTTTTATTTATTTATTTTATTTTTACCCCAGACATGTATTTTATTTTAATTATTTTTATTTTTTCATTTTATTTATTTTATTTTTATTTATTTTATTATTTCATTTTCTTAGATGTGGTTTTATTTACTTTACTTTACTTTTATTTTTTATTTTTTGTAAATTTAATTCATATTTTTATTTTATTTTTTATTTTTTATTTTCTCATCACACATCAGACATTGGATTGCATCCCTATCATTTCACATACATGACTTTGTAAATTTCCTGAATTTTGAATTTTCATTTATTTCTATTTCTTATTTTCCATCATGGAATTTACCATCAAACTTTTAGACATACCATCGAAGCCTGACCATCATACTTTTCCAATTATACTTTTCCCATCAAACATTTTCTTTTCCTAAATCCAAAATCCCGAAGTTTTATTTTAATTTTATTGTTTTTATTTTTATTTTTGGATTTATTTTGTTATTATTATTTTCTTCGGACAATTGAAATTTATCTTTAGCATCAAACATGGGCCATCAAGGTTTTATTCTGTTAAGCCCTAATATTGGTTCATTACCCCTTAACTGGGGCATATTACATTAGTAATGTTATTTTATTTATGTCGTCTTTATTCC
>CBVK0101678352.1:0-11815 GCA_900067695.1 Picea abies | reverse complement strand
GAGGATGAAGTAATTAATAATTTTATTTGTGAACCCTCCTCCGTGACTCCAGAAAATCATAACCAACTAGCTGCACTTTTGGAGTTAGATAATCAGGAAAACTTTAACTCTGAAAACCCACCTCAAACATTTACCACCATCTCTTCTAAAAGCATACCAGTAGAAATTGAACTTCGCAAAACACTGAACATAAACCCCAATCTGACAGATGCTGAAACACAACAATTAATGAAGTTACTTCTTGAACATAAAGAATCATTCGCTTGGGACTATACAGATATGAAGGGAATCTCTCCTGAATTATGTACTCATCGTATATATATCAAGGAATATTGTCAACCGATCTACCAATCTCAACGATGAATGAACCCTAATTTAAGAGAAATTCTTAAAGAAGAACTTAAAAAATTGCTCAATGCAGGGTTTATATATCCTATATCGGACAGTGAATGGGTTTCCCCATTGGTAATAGTTCCTAAGAAAAATGGGAAATGGAGAGTATGTGTAGACTATAGAGCCTTAAATAAAGCCACTCAAAAGGATCACTTTCCGTTACCATTCATTGATCAGGTGTTAGATAGTTTGTCAGGGAATAAATTTTTCTCCTTTTTAGATGGTTTCAGTGGGTATAATCAAATCAAAATTGCACCCCAAGACCAAGATAAGACCACTTTTACTATCCCTTGGGGAACTTTTTCTTATAGATTCCTCCCATTTGGACTATGTAATGCACCCGCAACCTTTCAAAGAGCTGTTATAGAAATCTTTTCTGATATGCTTAACGACTCTATGGAAATTTTTATGGATGATTTTACCCCTTATGGTGTTTCTTTCTAGGAAGCACTACAAAACCTTGAGAAAGTACTTAAACGATGTATACAAGCCCACCTCTCCTTAAGTACAAAAAAATTCCATATGATGATCAGTGAAGGAATAGTGCTTGGACATTTTATTTCATCTCAAGCAATCCAGGTGGATCCATCCAAGATACAAGTCATTAAAAATATTCCTATTCCCAAAACCCAAACAGAGGTGAGAAATTTTCTAGGACATGCTGGATACTATAGAAGATTTATCAATTTTTTTTCCAAAATAGCTTCTCCTCTATTTGTGTTACCGATGAAAGATGTCGAATTCAAATGGACTAATTCTTGCCAGGAAGCATTTAATACACTTAAACATCTGTTATCTACAGCCCCTATTCTAAGAGGATCTGATTGGACACTTCCCTTTCATATATCTTCTGATGCTTCATATACTGCAATAGGATTTGTATTGGGAAAAGAAGAAAATCATCTCCCTTATGCTATTTACTTCATTAGCAAGAACATGACTCCTGCTGAACTTAACTATACAGTTACTGAAAATGAATTTTTAGCAGTTATCTATGCTATTAATAAATTTTGACATTACATGAATGGCTACTCTACTCTTGTCCATACTGATCACTCAGTTATCAAATATCTAATGAACAAACCTATCACAAATGCTCGAGTCACCAGATGGTTGCTATTATTACAAGAATTTGATATTACAATTGTAGATAGACCAGGAAAAGAAAATGTAGTTGTTGATTTCCTTTCTCAGTTAACACCTGATGATAATACCCCAGTAGATGACTCCTTTCCTGAGGAATATCGATTTACAGTATCTGCTCACTCACCATGGTATGCAGACATCGCTAACTACTTGGTTGCAGGGAAGTTACCACCACACCTATCCCACCGGGAGAAAAGAAGAATTATTCAACAAAGTGATCGATATAGCTGGATAAGTGGGTGTCTTTTCCACACAGGACTTGATCAAGAAATCCGAAGGTGCATTAGAGAAGATGAGGTTTATGACTTACTAAAATCTTGTCATGATGGCCCTTGTGGAGGGCATTTTGTTGATAAAAGAACAACACATAAAATTCTCAGGATGGGGTATTATTGGCCCTCACTTTTTAAAGATGCAAAGAAATATGTCTGGGCCTGTGATAGTTGTCAGAGAATGGGCCAACCTAATCATAGAGATGAAATGCCACTAAATCCCCAGGTAGTACTTGAACCATTTGAAAGATGGGCCTTAGACTTTGTAGGACCCATTAACCCCCCATCCAATCAAAAAGTTTATATAGTGGTATGCATAGATTATATGACCAAATGGGTGGAAGATAAAGCACTCCATAGAGCGACTGAAGAATCAGTTCTAGATTTCTTATTTGAAGACATCTTCATTAGATTTGGAGTGCCAAGAGAATTAGTTACAGATGGGGGACCTCATTTCACTTCTCACGGTTTTAAAGCCACCCTTCAAAAATATCATATTTAGCATAGAACAACTACACCATACCACCCCCAAGCCAATGGACAGGTGGAAAGCACAAATAAAGTAATAGAAGCCATTCTCACAAAAACAATGAAGGAAAACAAAAAGGACTGGTCTCACAGGTTCCCTGAAGCATTATGGGCCTACAGAACTACCTAGAGAAATACTATAGGATTCTCTCCCTATGAATTATTTTATGGAAAAAGTGTCGTCTTTCCTATGGAATTTGAAATCAAAACCTTAAGGACTGCTTTAAATGTCAACCTTGATTTGACTGACACACAGATAGCCAGGTTGCAGCAGCTTAATGAATTGGATGAAAAAAGACTAGATGTCATTCATCAGACAACTATGATTCAACAACAAAGATCAAAATGGCATGACAAAACTATCAAGCATAAGCAATTCCAAAAAGGTAATTGGGCCTTACTGTATGATTCCCGGTTTAAATAATTTCAAGGGAAACTACGTACAAGATGGCTTGGACCTTACGAAGTGGACACTGTTTTTCCCAATGGAACAGTAAGGCTCCTCACAATCGATGACTCTAAAACACCGTTACTTGTGAATGGTCATCGTCTTCGTTTGTACCAGCGCCCTATTTCCAAAGAATATTTTAAGGCCACATGTGTGGCAGACTCTCACTACCCACAAGTGAATGGTATAGTCGAAGATTTCAATAAAATCTTGGAGACAACGTTGACTAAGATTTGCAGTGCTAACAAGGATGATTGGGATTTGAGAATTCCAGCAGTGTTATGGGCTTATAGAACTACTTGAAAAAAGATAACAATACAGACTCCCTTCAAGTTAGTTTATGGCCTGGAAGTAGTGGTACCTATGGAATATTTGGTTCCTAGTTTATTAATTGCATCATTTACATGTATGGATGACACTGACGCTGTTCAAGATAGTCTCAGGAAGTTGATAGAATTAAAGGAAGACAGGTTCATTGTAGGTACAAAAAGAATGAGAAAAGGCTTACCATGACAGACATATCAAGAAGAAAGCATTTAAACAAGGAGATTTGGTACTGTTATATGACATCAAGTTCATGAAGCATCCAGGAAAGTTCATATCTAGGAAAATAGAACAACTAATAGAAGAATGAGAGGATAAGTCGAAGCAACATAACAAAGTAACAATGTAGGAAGGACAAAAAACAAGAGAATTAGCTATCAAGGTTGAAAGAATGGAAGAAAGCTTGAAGAACCTATCTATTCAAGAAAGAGGTATGCCCACTCAAGAAGTGTTAAGAAAAGGGATATTAGCTTCAAAATATTTGAGGGTACCTCAATAGTGCGAAGCCACTATGCTAGAAGAAGATAAGAATAAAAATGGAAAGAGGATTCCAGAAATAGTTAGCGAAACTCAGATAACAGGAAAGAAGGAAAGGAAGCTCAATAAAAGGAAGGCTAAGTTGGAAAAGCTACAGGAAGCTACAGAAACCAGATGGAAGACTTCATAGACTAGAACCTCGTAGGAGGCATGTTCAAAGGATTTGAACCTCACTGGAACAACATGTCTGCACAAAATTATACTTCACCCTAACGAAGGTATATGACCGTTGGAGGAGCCCCGGTCGTTAGAATGATGCTCCAAAACGGTTAGAAAAAAAAATTATGGGCTTATGGACCTCTTTTTAATGTTGATACCTCGCCATAACGGATAGATTTACATTGATGGAAGAATTTCCTGGTCGTTGGAAGATCCGTCATGATACCTCGCTTATTTAAATCGTCGGTTGTTTCTCTAGGAACACTTTTTTCTACCTGTGATTGACTGAAATAAGAAGAGAATTGTCCAAGTGTCGAGCTATTCTATCTGAAACTAGACACTGCCTATTCATTTTTCTACCCCACCATTTGTTTGTCTATCCCACCTATCTGTTAAAAGATAGAATGTCAGGTGAACCTAGAGAATTGGAGAAGTCTATCAAGGAAGTTCTTAAGAAGCTGATGGATGACATACCGATATCTGAAGGTATCCAGGCATCATCTACTAGGGGACTGCAGGCTTCCCCTTCGACCAGACGTCGTTCTGGCCATGTCAACCCCGTAACTGAACATAGGAGCAAGCACCGTGGTGATCTGGATAACACGAAGCAGATCCCATCGATCCTACTAGAATATATTCCACCTCCAGATGGAGTTGTTAACTGTGATAGTATTCCTCGATATTTTGTGTACTCCGTGTTCACTACGTACATTCTGAAATGAATTCGCATAGTTGGGAGTCAGTTAGGATAGATTCCGCTGTTGAAGAACACAAACTTCAACTTAGGAGACCAAAAGAACTATGCCATGTTAGCTCCCCACTGCTACTTAATGAAGACAACCGGAAATAAACCTTGCCTCATCTCACAACCATGAACTAAGGGGTTGGTGCAGTTCACTGTGTTGAACGTGATGAAGATTCCTCATTTTGGCCGCCACCAGGAGGTTAACGCTTGTGTTAAACTCCTTCTGTCATGTTATCATGGTAGATATCTATGGATTGACAGAAGGATTACTTTGGATCTGACATTGATCCACCAGATCATAGGTTTAAGTGTGAAGGGTCATGATCCACAACAATTTTATCCAGGGAAGGCCTCAAACCATTCGTTAGCACAACACATCAAAGAAGATTACATAGAGGTAGAAAAATGAAAGAGAGGTTACAAGGTAGCCTCTATACAGGATGGTGCATTGAGCCTTTCTTTTCAACTCTTAGCTAGCAAGATAGTGAGGAAGAATCTCCCCAAACAGGTCACCGGGTTTGTGGTGGACCTTGCAGGAAAGTGTGTGGAGGGCATGCAAATGAACTGGGCGAACTACCTCATCAAAGAATTAGAAAATGATTGTCATAAAGCCCAAGACTTGGGATATGAATTCCATTACAGTTGGTTGATCATTTTGCACATTTGTTGCTTGGAAAATGCCTGAATGAACCAATTTTCCATAGAGCGAACCTTCAGAGCGATTATCCACTCAGTTTTCCACCATGTGGTATACCATTGACATGATGAAGCAGTGGAAATCCAATGTCATGTTCCATGGATACTATCAACAGTTAAAGGTTTCCATCAAAGCATTCCCACGTATGACACCGTGCACCCTGCATCAGTGCTGACCCATAGAGAAGTTCCACACTAATCCCCATTTCATCTACATAGAGATCAGCACCAGGAAAAATTACAGTCATACTACAAGCTGACGGATAAAGATATGTAGCAGATTACAAAGGAATGGCAAGAGGAATTTCTTGTACATGTCACCGACGCAGAATTATCTGACACTAACACCATAGGAAGCTTGATAGTTACACAAATTGAACATGTCAGACAATCCAGTGCGACAACGAAGAAGAAGAAGCAGGCTAAAGTCCAGGACATAGAGAGTGATGAAGAGGACAACACTTTTGGAGATAACCGGTCTGGGTCATTAGGAGGAGGAGAAGACAAAGCATAAGGATAGGGAGGAGGAGATGAAGGAGAATAAGAGAAAGGAGGAGGCGAAGTGACACCACCTAAAGATCCCCTTGTTGGGATAGTGACACCACAAAAGAGGAAATTGTCTCTAAAGAAGCCTTCAGCAAGGAAGAAAATGCGCACCAATACGCCACAATTGGAGCCCACTGTCACCGATGACGACATCAGTCTGGTATGTGGAGCTATGGAGGATGCCTCTGAAGACATGTTGTAAAGATATGGAGTGAAGTAGGATGAGTTAGACAGAAGGATTGAGAGATAATTGAAGGAAGTGAATAAAGTTGTTCGCTTGGTCTGCGCAATACCTACTGTGTCGTCTGCGCCTTCCTCATCATAGACTGCAGGAGCAAGAGCCCGGTTCTAGAGAGATCAGGAAGAGAAGGAAAAGGCTATAGAAGCCCTGAAAAAGGAGAAAGATGAAGTCCTAGTACAATTATGAGCAGCGCAGGATAGTGTAGCTACCCATGAAAGAGAGAAATCAAAGCTTCACGAGGAAAAATCCCAACTACAGAGGGAAAAAGAGTAGTTGTTCACAGAGCAGGCCATGGTCAAAGAAGCAGTAAGTAAAGCATGTTTCTATATGCTAGGCTTGGTACAGGAGGAGCAAGAGTTGGTCAAAGCTCAAGTAGTGAAGCTTGCAGAGACCCTCCAACAACTTCAGGCTAGGATAACTACACTTGAGGCCCGAATTGTACCGAGCACCCTGAAGGAGGTGTGTGACCAGAGGGAGGAGACTGCCAAAAACACATTAGAAAGTATAAGAGCCCTCACCTTATAATGTAAAAAGTTAAGTGATAGAAGCACCCAGACGTATGAACACCTCACCAAGGATCCAGAGCTAAGGAAGCTAGAAGCACAGTTACAGGAGGCGCAACATCAAACATTTTCGTTACAGGTGCAAATGAAGCTACTCACCGCAATGGAAAGGATGAAGAGTTCCAAGAAACAATGCACAGTATAGTAGCAGATCAATAGCCTCCAAGGTAAGGTAATGGAAGTAAAAAAGAAGCTACAAATTGTGTAGGATGAAGCTTGCAAGGTGTTCGAGGAGATTGATGGATAGGGCTCATAATTAGATCAAGTAATTGAAGCAGTAGAACAACACTTGGAAGGGCCTGTTACAAAGAAAAAATTCTAGGATCTCATTAAGCAGGAGGCTTAGGTGAGGAAGCAAATTGGGGAAACTTGAGTTAAGTTCGAGGCTTTTGAAGCAACATTGGCTGGACCTGAGTGACTCAGGAAGAGTCACAGGTGAGTGTTGGGGGCTTGTTGGCCCTCGACCAAGTTTTGAGGAAACCCTGGTCAGATTTGGCTCACTTTTGGACTTCGATACATTGGTCGAAGAAGGAGCATCCAAGCAGAGCTGAGATCGCTGATATCACATATTTTGAGGGTTATGTGGACCTAGTAAAGGGTCCTCTAGGGTTTTGTAACATGTTTATGGGATGTCGGCCCATGGGGGTTTCCCATGTTTAGGCCTTATTGTAAGGGTTTGTAAAATATAAATAAAGAGAATGTATTGTAGAAGTATCTAAGTAAAGTGAATACAGTTCTGTGTGAACATAGTTGCTTTGTGCAAAGGAATGTATGTGCGTTAAGGCTTTGTGCTCGATAGAGAGTTGGCTCTATGCCTTGACCTATCTTTGGAAGGAGGATCTAGTTCTTAGTGCGCAGATCTCCAGTCTTGTGTAAAGATAAACTCTGTGTCTTAGTGAACAGGAGTGAATGAATGTAAGGTTCCGGTGAATAATAAAGAGGTGAAGTAGTTTGTGGATGTAGCCCCCCCTTGGGGTGAACCACGTATATCTGGTGTCTCATGGTTTGCTTTGTGTTGTGTTATTTTTGTTATGAATCTACTTAGTGATTTGATTATGATGTACAATAGATAGATTCTTAGTTACTTAAAGTACTTTACTTATGTTAAGGGTAAATGAATGCTATATTTAACTTATAATGCTAAGTGCTAAGTGCTCAAGGTATATTGTCATTTTTTGTTGCTGCGCCGATCTATATTTGATTATGTTTGGCAGTGTTAATAGGGTTAATAAACTAATGCATGTAACCTTCTAAGCGTTAATAGAATATTCTGTGAAGTGATTTTATCACAGATCTGTGTCCCAACCTTGTTACAGACACCTACGTCATGTAACCCCCCCTACTTCTACCTTGGGTGAGACTTCACCTACTTGGTAGGTGTTTCCGAAAGGGTCGGTAGTCGGGGTTTTGTTGGTGCGATGTTAAGCATTGAAACTTGGGTCTGCCCCTGTGACAACAATTCCTATGGACGTTATCTAATACTCATTCAGTGTCTCTATGTGGTTTTCCATCATGACCACTTCAACCATGCAAAGGAAATCCATTAGGACACCTCGGTCCCACATATGTATGATCAAGCAATTATTGTTATCAACTTGATCTACACAAAAGCATTTTCTTTTGTTTAAATCATAAAAATATAAAAATGAAATAAATTGAAAAGAAATTTTTTTATACCAATATCTCCATAGGCACTGTTAGGAGGTAGCGACATCTCTGGGTCGTTGCAGTAATTTATCTCTAGATAGGGATAATCCTTGATCACAACTACTTGGATCTCCCGCCAAGAAAATAATGTATCATCCCAAGGATCACCTAAGTTTCCTCCTCCCTACCTTGGGAGTACCTCGGTCCAATTCTCCATCACAGCATTTCTAACATAGTGCGGATGGATTTCCACTATAGGACTAATCATAGGTACTCTCTCAAAGAAAAATCATCACAAGAGGCTTCCAAATCCGAAGTTCTTCAGTTTTCCCTTCTTACACTCTATCAATTGGGTTTTCATGCATGTGAGAAGCGTAGTACTCCAATCATAGAGTATAGGCCTCAAGAACTCCCATACATAGAACATCATTTTCTTGGAAGGTTGGTGTAATGAAGCAGATCCAAAAATATGGGCAATTGTCAATACAATAATCTTCATACCAAGATTTTCTATCCACCTTATCGGGAGTTGACTCCCAACCTTCTTTGTCTCAGCGGAAAAATAAAGGGCAATGTATTCATTGATTATCAATTCTATGGATCCTTTTCCCTTCAAATTTACTACATCTCCTTGCTGAGAAATCACATTAAGGAAATATATGTGTTTTGTGTCAATCTTTAATGATTTCCCTATAATCATAAAGGAATCCTCTTCATGTGCCCATAATCAATGAGAGTTTCAATCCATCTCTGTTGTTCTCTAATCCCATTACAACAGAAAAATTTATAAAGTCCACATTGGTGGAGGGCCAGTTGAGCTTCTGGGTCATCCATGACCTCATCATTTACTTATCCATGTTCCCTCTCTCACCACTCTATCACCATATTGCATACATCAAACAATTTTTGAGTTAAAAATTTAAATTTTAAAATTTGTGCATATGTACGCGATTGTCACTTAGAACAGTCACGTATGTAAGTGACCCATGTTACGTAGAGTCATGTACATCTTCATGCTATATTCAAAAAATAGTTCTACACTCAAGAAATCATTAAAAGAAAAAATTTATGGATCAAATGAAAGAGGGGGAAGTAAGTTCTTACCTGGTCCAAGTGGTGTTGAATTCTGAGCTTTGTGCACTCCATACCGATCCTCGGAAGTTCAAAGGACAAAAAGGGCTCCCCATGCTGTCAATATGGTAAAAACTAAAATGACATGGTAAAATTGAAATTTTCACCTATTTTAACCTATTTTTCCATATTTTTGTCTAAAGTTTGACCCCCTTTTGACATTTTACACCATCTGGACTAATGAAATGCCATGGATATGTTTTTCTTGTGTAGTTATCTTTGGGAGATATTTTTTCCACAAATATTATGATATTTAGAGGTATTTTTTTGACTTCTTCGGTAGGTATAATAATCTTTACCGACATATAGGGTAGGTCTCATTCCACTTGAATTATGCATTTATTTGTATTGATCACATCCTTTCCTTATGGTCAACCCCAACCGTTGCGATATTACACCCTCAAGATGCTTTAAAAATATCGTTTACAGATGGTAGAGATTACCTCTTCATGGGTGCCCTAGTTAACTCCTCACTAGTCATTTTGGTGCCCATGTTGCAATTTTTGCGTAGGCTCAGAAGCCTTGTCTAGTCCCACCATGACTTTGTGTTGAAGAGTCATGTCTTCGTCTCATATATTACTGGCCAATCACCCATAGGGCATCCATTTTATTTTTATTATGTTATGTTGTATTTGCATTGCATATCTATTGCTTGAACTTCTCAGGCCTAATTCCAAATTCATCTTGCTGCACTGTAGCCAATTATATGCATTCTCAGAAATTTACTAGCCTTGCAATACTACTCTTTGTGACTTGGCACCTGTATCCCTGGAGGAAACTTTCCCCCGAGTGTCCATATCCTACACATGCTTCCTTACATTGAGAATATGTATTTTCCTTGTGTTTGGAACTATTTTGCTTGCCCACGACACTCATTTCCTCCACTGTATCATATCATTAGTTTATTCCTTTTGAAGATTTATAATATTAAAAAGACAGAAAAAAAATATAAAAAAATAAGGATGGGAATGAGTCTAAGATTTATGTCTCCCTTGAACATACCACAATATTATGAGTAGTTGCCTCATCATTGGGTTAGTATGGATTTAAGAGGCCTTTTTTCTCGGTTTTGACTAAATTCTCCCCTGATTGGTTATTCTTCCAGTCATAGGGAGCATTTTTTTATGCCTCTTATGTCACAAACGTACCCCAATTTATAATCCATGCCACCTAAGTGACATTTTTTTTTTGGTGTATCTGTTTAAGGGAAGTTATCCTATGTCGACCATTCTACAGAAACCTTTGACTTCTCAAGTTAGCCTTCTTGTGTCAGTCAAGTATCTCTGATCTTCGTAAGTATCTTTGTATCACACTTGTGCTAGTATAGAAGGTCCCCATTGACTTATTGCTGGTGGTTCTACTCTTATCGAATACGACACATTGCTCTAAGAGTACGACCTAGAGTTGCACCATGGGTATTGTTATCCCTTGGCCTAGGGATAACTAAGGAGATCATGTCTCGAGGCCCACAGGTCCTAGACATGGAGTGACGAGAGCCATACGAATTAAGCATGGCCCCAGAGGGCCCCTCTTTTATTCAGTGCAATCCACATATCACCACCAATAGTATTCATCACACCGGCTTGGTCCTGAAATGGTAATGAGTCATTCTCCATGAGGTAATAAGTCTGGGTATCATGGTATGTATCGCTTCTATTTTTAAAACATTTAAACATGTTGCATTGAATCTTTCTGTATTTCATGATGTTTGCTTGACTTTATTCTCTTTACCTTGTCCAAACCTTAGAGGGTCACATGGTGCCCTAGTAAGATGGTTTCCTTTTAGGATAGGTTGCTACCTAGTGGATATTTGAAGAGTCATCGTCCATTCCCTCCATAATTACCATTTTCCATCTTTATCCCCTCCATATATCCATATTTTTTTCCATTGGGGAAGGATCCACTTGGAAAGGTTTTTACCTTACCTCATGGGAAGAAGGGGCTAAAGGCCCAAGGGGTAATGTAAATGGAAATTTTAAAAACTGAATTCAAACCTTCTATATGCTTTGCCCAGGGATACCCGAGAAAGCACTGAAACACTTCTCAACAAGAAAAGGGGACCCACATATGAATAAAACACTCAAGGCATTTTTTGGTGGATAGGAGGTCTCATCATGAGCCGAACTATCATGACCATGAACATGTAGTGGTATGAAACTACCACCCAACTGGTCAGAAAGCTAGGGTAGTGTCTCTTGGTTTCATGGCCAAGAGAAAGGGGGTCTCATCACTATCCAACCTTCTCATTTCCATGAAATGTTTGTGGGTGACACTACCACTAGTTGGTCACCAATCTAGGGTGGTGGCCATCAACTCTTTCCTTGAAACATGAAGAAGGAAAGTTAAAAGAAGAAATAAAAGATAAAATTAAATGGCAATCAATGGGCTTGGAAACATTTGCATCCATGACAAGGTGTCTCTCACCCTCAACAAAGGCAC
>CBVK0101678339.1:0-21225 GCA_900067695.1 Picea abies | reverse complement strand
TCTTCCGATCTCACTTCTTCCTCCTCCTCACTATTTGAGAGCACCTCTATATAATTTCCCTTTCCCTTTCCCATACACTTGTGTCCAAGTTTCAAAGGGTCCTTGCAGTTCAATCAAAGATTCTTTCCTCTCAACTCATTACGAGTTTCCTCATCCAACTTCTCCTTACTTGTTACCTCTTTCTGAAAGGGATTCTTATCTTTATTTTTCTAAGGAATGAAAGGCTTGGAGATTTTTTTTGTCTTTGGGACCGCATCCTCCATGTCCCATGTCCTGATAATGGCATCCTAAAGAGTCTTAGTCTTGAAGGATTTTACCTAACCATGCAGTGGCTCAAATAAATTCTCCATGAACAACATCACCAACCCCTGCTCAGATATATCTGTCACCGTGACTGCAAGTCTCTGATACTCAGTGATGTAAGCATCTGGTGTCCCAACCTGCTTGAGTTGTGCCAACTCTCTGAAATGTATCTCTGGATCCTTCCTTTCAGACCTCTCCATCAACTTCTAGGTGAATTCCAGATAAGAGGTAATACTAGCATGTCCCAAATGACCAATCCATAGTACCACCACTCATGGGCCTCGTGGTCCAAATGAAAAGTAGTGAATTTAATCACTTTTGCCTCTGACATGGTGTTAAGATGGAAGTAGGTGTCCAAATTTTGAACCCATGCTCTAGCTGTGCATTTTCTTGAACCATCAAAGGGGGAAATGGTGAGCTTCCCAATCTTCCTCATGAAATCAATGTTCCGTTGACCTCGGTTAACCTCCCTTCGCCTGCTCTTGTACTTGATATTGCAGTAGTCTTGTAGTGACATGGCCACCCGAAAGTCCTCACCAAAATCCTAGTACTCCCTCCAATGATCATCAAAGGTCTCACCCTGACCTTGCAGTCATTGATTCCCTACTTGTTGGTTCCCCACGAATTGAAGCATAAGAGGCCTGGGAATTATTCTACCTGTGGTTCTAATACCAACTTGTGCAAGAATATGATTATTAATTCCCTCTACATGGTTTCCATTGTTCCCATTGGAACCCCCTGGGCCAGTGTTTCCTCTATGGTGTCCATTAATGCCTCCATTACCATTGTTACCCCCATGGTTATGTAACATACATAATAATAATAATAATAATAATAGTTAATTAAGGGACACATCCCTTCATGAATAGTTGCTATAAGTGCCTTTAGGATTTGTATATATACGATACTATCTTTGTATCTTCGAGCATCTCATATATCATTCATACTTATTCAAATATATTTACTATCCTTAATGAATTATTGTGTACCATCATATTTATATTGGATATTCGTTATATGAACTAGATTGGTTCATCACATTGGTATCAAAGCTTCATTGTTGATCTTAGTGATTGGCCATTTTGGCTTCTAGCCACAAAGAATTTTTTCAGAGTTTCTCTGAAAGTCTGGTCTTTGACCATAACAGGCCCTTGGCCATTTTTGTTGGAGTTAATTCACACACCTAGGGTTTCTTTTTCCTAAGGTTTTTCCTATGTTTATTAGTCATTATTCAGTATCCTATATTTTAGGAAGAATATTCCTCTAGGGAGAATATTCTCTTCAGTCTTCACTTCAGTTTGATTAGTTGAGTGGAGTCTAGATGCTACATTGGTATTGTCACCATGCAACATTGGGATCATCACCAACTAATGCACATTTTCCTTGGGATCATCACCAAACTAGCACATTACTCATGATTCCATGATCTCCTCCTCACTTCACTCAGTTTCAGTCAGTTAACTGAAGACTGATAGACTAGTTAACTTGGCTAGGTGGCAGTTCACTCATGTAATTGCCCGAGAGACTAGACTAGGTGGAAGTTTACTCATGTAACTATTGGTGTGTGTCCAGATCACTCTATACCAACACTATGGCGCATTGGCTTCTCCTCCAGTGCACATTGGTTGAGTTATACAAAGTATTTCATGTGTAAATTATCAATTATTTATTTGGTTAATGAGAATTCTTCCATTCTTTCTCTCCTACTTCTCTTTTCTTCTATTTTATCTGCAACTATGTATGTCAATTCTGAGCTAGATCTATTATGTGCAGGTTCAACACATTTACATGGTATCAGAGCCGATAGACTGCTAGGAAAAATACACACCAAATTATTTTTTGCAGGTACCAAAGATTGAAGACAATGGAAAAATGGAATTCCCAAAATAATTCATTCTTACACCTTACAACTTCTTTGCATGGAAGGAGAATATGATCATGCATCTTCGAAGCAGAGGATTATACATGTTAACCATGAACACAGAGACAAAACCAACATTAGCCATAGAAAAATCCAAGTATCTAAATCGAATTGATGAAGCATTCAAAACAATTTGCAGTTTCATTTATCCATATCTCCTCTTTCACATATCTTCCTGTAAAACCCCCAATGAAGCCTGGACCACCATGGAAGGGCTCTTTGGAAAACACGATGAGATGAGGGGACACATGCTCGAGGTGGAATTTCTCACATTGGATCCAAAAAGCTTCGACAATCTCCAAGATTTCTTTACAAAATATAAGGATTTACTATCGAAACTCAAGGCTTGCGGGGTTGATAAATCTAAGGAGGAGAAATAAATGGTTCTCACCATTCTCTCCAAACTTGTTCATGAATTCACAGTTTTTGTATCCACATTCTGTTCATTCAAATTCACCTCTGGAGCCACCTGTAAGATTCCTTTTCTTGAGGAATTTATCAAATCCCTAACACAAGAGCAGACCAAGCTCATCAATATGGGAAAAATCAAAGGCCCAAAGGTGCATGCACTTACTATGCAATATGGCAGCGGTAATCAATATCAGAAATCTAAAGAGAAATACAAAAGGAAAGGTCATGCAAATCCGAAGAATGAAGGGTACTCAAAACCCTTCAACGATGCCTCATGATCCAAAGGTGGAAAGGGAAGAAAAGGGGAGAAATGAACATACTTCCATAAAGGATTCCATCCAGAATCTACATGCATGCAGAAACAGATAAATATAATGACTCAAATACTTCAGCAAAACAACCTTGGAGATTGCATCCCCGAGGGTGCCAAGAAGAAGAAGCTAGAAGATTGGAATCCCAAGAAAGGCAATTCTAGTCATGCCTTGATTGCCATCAAATTGTCTCATGATGCTTGGATCGTAGATTCAGGAGCATCACACCACATGGCTACCAAAAAATAGGTCTACTCTTCATTGGATGCATGCAAAGGTCCTCCTATTCTGATGGGGAACAACTCTCTAGTTGAGGTCACCGATAAAGGAAGGATTGAACTCACCAATGGAAGCTTCGAGAATGTGCTGCACGTTCCCAAATTTTTTTTCAATCTTCTCTCTGTGTATCAGATGAAAAATTCCAGCGTTGAAAAGAAATTCATATTCACACCTGATGCAGTGGATATCTATGACATGCAAACCAATTCCAGGGTTGCTACCGGTGAGGTAAATCATCAATCTAGGCTTTACATGTTTTCTGAATTTATTGAACCAGATTTTGCTTTATTGCTTACCCATGCTGATGAAAGTAGTAGGATATGGCATGAAAGGTTCAGGCATTTAAATTTCAGATATATGCAACAACTTAGCAAGCAAGGATTGGTTGATGTTCTACCACACATCCATTTTTCCAAAGGAATTTGTGAGAGATGTGTTCTTGGAAAACACCCTCAAGAGAAATTCGACAAAGGAAAGACACAAAGGAATTCCTCTCCTTTAGATCTGATCCATAGTGACCTCATGGGCCCTTTTCCACATCCATCAATCAACAAAGCAAGGTACATGCTCATTTTTGTTGATGATTTATCACGCTTCACGTGGATTTTCTTTCTCACGCAAAAATCATAGGTCTTTCAACACCTCAAGGATTTCAATGCCCTTGTTGAGACACAGTCAGGAAAGAAAATCAAAATCCTCTTAAATGATAACGGGGGAGAGTATGTCAACGATGAGATCCATAATATTTTTCATGAGGCAGGGATTCAATTGCAACACACAATTCCCTATACTCCACAACAAAACAGAGTTGTTGAGCGGAAAAATAGATCTCTAAAAGAGATGGCATCTTGCATGCTACATGCAAAGTAACTTCCACAGAGCTTATGGGCCGAAGCACTTAATTTTGCAACCTACATCCAAAACAGTTCTCCCCATAGATCTGTCAAGGATAAGACCCCCTATGAGGCTTGGAGCGACCTCAAACTGGAAGTGACCCATTTTCATATTTTTGGTTCACGTGCATGGGCCCAAATTCCCTCTAAAAATAGGAAGGCACTTGATCCATAGAGCACATAATGTATTTTTGTTGGATACCTCGACGATGTGAAGGGATACAGAGTCATTGATCTTTCCTCGGACCAAATCATCATTGAGTGTAGTGTCCAATTTGAGTAAAGTGTCTCACATGTACTTCAACAACCGCATGTAGACACCTTTGTTCTTCCACCTGTCAGAGATGATGAGAATGCACATGATGACTCTTCTTCATATGAGAGTTCTGATTCATATGATATAGATACAAAGTCAGTATAGTCAGATCTAGAGTCAGTGAATCCAGATGCAGATGCAGAGCCAGAGAAGAGGCCCAAGTGGGCTCAGATTACTCTTCAGGATGCAGGGGATCTTGTTGGTGATCCAGCTGATACTAGGAGGACTTGATCTGATTTCGAGGAGCCTCCTCTTGCACTCACTACCATTGAACCATTTCCACTGAGGCATATTTTCTTGGTTCGGTGTTCAAATCCATAGTATTATGGCAAGGCTGTTGGAAATCCCTTTTGGGAATCCGTCATGTAGGAGGAGTACAACTCCATCCTCGAGAACCATACTTGGGATCTAGTTGCCCTTCCTTCAGGAAGGAAACTTGTCAGGTGCAGATGGGTCTATAGGACCAAGAGCCCAGTGGATGGACAGATTAGTAGATACAAAGCCAGGCTTGTTGCCAAAGGCTTTCAACATGTGCATGGAATTGACTATGATGAGACCTTCGCTCCAATAGTGAAGATGGATTCTATACGATTGGAACTTGCCATTGTGAAAAGCAAGGGATGGAAAGTACATAAGATGGATGTGAAGAATTCATTTCTTCACAGTGATCTCTCTGAGGAGATCTATATGGAGCAGCCCCATGGATTTATGCATGATCCATCTTTGGTCTGTCGATTGAAGAAGTCTCTTTATGGCCTCAAGAAGGCTTTGAGGGCATGGTATGCCAATATGGACTCCTACTTGCTGTCACAGAACTTTGTACGTTGTAAATCAGACCCAAATGTTTACATGCTCAGGACGGTTGATTCACTTCTACTCCTAGTTATGTACGTTGATGATTTGTTGATCATAGGTTGCTCGACTTCAACGATTGTTGCAGTCAAGAGGATTCTACATGACATGTTCTTGATGATGGACATGGGTCCACTACATTTCTTCCTTGGACTCGAGATCAGTTAGGATGCATGAGGCATCAAACTGTCTCAGGCCAAGTATGCACGAGATCTCCTTGAAAGATTTCACATGAAAGAATGCAAGTCTGCCCTGACTCCTTTCCTATCAGGAGTCAGACTTGAGGATGGCAGGGACACTCCACTGGTTGACAACACATTGTACATACATCTAGTGGGGAGCTTGTCGTATCTCACACACTCCAGACCAGACCTCTCCTATGCAGTTGGAGCAGTCTCCAGGTTCATGCAAGAGCTGCATGAGCTACATTGGAAGGCTAGAAAGTGTATCCTTCGATACGTATAGGGCACCATCACCTTTGGGATTCACTATGCAACAAACTCTACATTGGACTTCATCAGGTTCACTGATTCTGACTGGGCTAGTGATAGCATTGATCGCAAGTCCACATTTGTTTACTCACTCAGTCTTGGTTCCGGGCCTATCTGTTGGTCAAGAAAGAAGCAAGTTGTCATTGCTCTATCTTCAGCCTGTTGATGATTGCAGCGTCATGAGACATCTTCTAGGATACGTTCTCCTTTGTGACTAAGTTGAGTCGACCTGAGAGGGATCAGAGTGTTGGGCATACCCACGTGATGGGGCATCGTTCTCCTCTGTGTGAGAGTTGAGTTGTCCCCTAGTGTTTGGGGCATCGTTCTCCTCTAGAGAGTTGAGTCATCCCCCAGTGGTTGGGTGTGTCCATGTAATGGGTGCATCGTTCTCCTCTATGTGAGATTTGAGATGATGTGGTACTCCAGATGATTCTATTGAGTATGGCATCCCTGTGGCTGAGCACAGGTGGACGTATCCCTAGTGGCTGAGCACTAGTGGACGTGTGGATCCCTTGCTATATTATCTAAGTGTAATATTTACTTGTAACCCTAATTGTGATGCAAAGGGTACAAGTCGGCCCCACCATATGTGAAAGATAATTAATGTTTATTGTTATAATTAATTATTTTCTGAGTTATTGAGATCGACCCTGTTGTGCCAATAGACACAAATTTTACTATGTCTAGCTCTAGTATAAATAGAGGTGATTTCCCCATTGAGGAAACACTCTCACACACAAGTCACTTGTCATTTCAGAATTTCAGCAAGTACACTTTAAGGGCTGAAGTGCACACCTCTCTTGGGCACAATTTTCAAGGTAGTCGAGCACCCTTTTGTGTGCATTAAGGTTTTATGGTTGGGGGATCTTCTCTTGAGAATATAGCAAAGGATTGCTGGGTTTTATTCCTTTGAGTAGAAGGGTTTCCTAGGATATTTCTTGTGTTCTTGTGCATGGTACTTCTTCTTGTGATATTGGTTATTACAACACTTGTGAATGGTGTAGCTGCATTTGTTTATAGTTCAATTAAATTCTAAAATGAAATAAACCTCATGCTTGAGTCTAGCATAGTGAAAATTCAACATGGTATTGGAGCATAGTTCTTTAAGAAGACATTGCACAAGCCTACAAATCCAACCATCCTCTTTTCTGAAATATGTATGACCCTCTTAGGGTTTCCAGAAAACCGTACGACCCTATCCCTTTTGAGTATTTCAACACCTTCTATTGAAACATAGGGGCTAAAAATTGCATAGGGGTGTACGGCTTCCCTCAGCACACCTCCAACAACTCTCAAATTTCATTTCTGAGCATTTTGGATTTTTGTCCCTAGGGTTTCTAGGGTTTTTGCAGCTCATTGAAGGAGATTTCCAGCTCACCAATGTTCTTATGACTTTCAAGGCTTATTGTTGGCAATAATAAGCCAAACCAAACCTATGATTGCTATCCTAGCCTAGTCATTAGGTTTCCTATCCAAGTTGGTAATGGTTTTTGAAGAATTTGAAAATATGATGAACAAAACTATGGTGGAAGATAGGCTTGATGGATCAAGAAACTTCAGTTCCTGGAAGTCAAGACTTCAAAGAGATGAAGACATCAAAGAAGAAGCCTTCTTATTCATTTCATCACTCTCAGGTACGGTTCCTATTAATAATAATATTTGGTTAATTGACAGTGGTGCCTCTAGGCACATGACCAGATATAGAGATCATCTGACAGATCTTGTTGAGAAAGAGACCAATCTACATGTTGTACTTGGAGACAATGTCAGATATAATGTGAAAGGGGTTGGAACTCCTACATTCCAACTATATTCTGACATACCTCTTCAGTTGAGTGAGGTACTATATGTACCTGGGATGAAAAGGAACCTTGTCTCAATTTCTGCCTTAGAGGATAAAGTCTACAAGGTTACTTTTTCTGAAGGAAAAGTGCTTGTATGGCACAAGCACTCACATATGAATTCTTCTCGAGTAATTGGTGTTCGAGAAAAGAACTTATACAGGTTGACTGTTCAACCAGTCCAGGCCCTATTACATGATACTTTCAGCTTGAGTGAGCTATGGCATATGAGACTTTCTCACATTCATTATAGAGCCCTTCCAACTCTAGGGAATATGGTAACATGCCTTCCAGAAATATAGGTTCAACATAAAGATCTTTGTAAAGGTTGTGCTCTTGGAAATAATGTCAAGAGGTCCTTCTTGAGCAGTGACAACAGATCCAAGGAAATCTTGAACTTGATACATTCATATGTGTGTGGACCAATGAATGTTGCCTCCTTGAATGGATATTTGTACTATGTGCTCTTCATAGATGATCACTCTTGGAAAACATGGATTTATTTCTTGAAGACCGAGGATGGAGTCCTTGCAAGATTTCAGGAATTCAAAGCTCAGGTTGGGAACTTGACCGGAAGGAAGATCAAGGTACTAAGATCAGATAATGGAGGAGAATACACTTCCAAGGATTTCAATGATTTTTGTATTGAGGCAGGGATCAAGAGGGAGTACACAATCCCTTACAACCCTGAACATAATGGGGTTGCAAAGAGGAAGAACATAACCATCATTGAAGAAACCAAAGCAATGATTCATGATCAGAGTCTACCTATGAATTTGTGGGTAGAAGCATTCGTGACAACAATATATGTTTAGAACAGGAGTCCTCACCAGATTTTGAAGAACATGACCCTCGAAGAAGCCTTCATTGGAGTGAAGCCTGAAGTTGGATACTTCAGGATATTTGAGTGTCCAATATACTTTCATGTACCCAAAGAGAAGAGGTCCAAGCTAGACCCTTCAGGAAGAAAGGGTACATTTGTGGGATACATGTTGGATATATTGTCATTGATGTCAATAGTCGATGTGATGCTCTGTTGTTAGTAATGAATTACCATGGATGATATTGTCATTGAAGTCAACAAGTATATCAGTTAGCAAAAGATTTCAAACAGTATGCAGAGATTGAAGGCATAAGCTCAGAAGGAGGAGCGAACAAGAGGAATGAACAGTAAAAAGATCAAAAGCTCAGAAGGGAAAACGTAGTATGTTAGCAAATGCAGAGAAAGGATGAACCAATTCATGATTATTGTTGATCACGATAGGATCAACAATATTCCTATGATAAAAGATCAGGAGGGTTAGCAAACATAGAGATCAAAGCTTGGAAGGAAAAACGCAAGCTCATGGTGAGAAGCTTCAACAACCTTTCGATCAAGAGTGAGAAGCCTTAGTAGCCGTCCGATCAAGGTTAACCGTGTTGATCGTCTAAATATAACGAATATCGGTCATATGAGTGACCGTGGGCTTGAGGATCGTAGGAGGATCGTGACCGTCAGATCTGCAAGCCAAATCAACGACAGGGATGAATTGTGGGGAGCAAAAGAAGAATTAAAAAACTCTCTAGTTCTAATCCCACAATTGGTCTAGATCGTTAGATATCATAGAATTGGAGATCGACGACTGTGGTTGATCCAACAAGCGATCACAATAAGTCAGATTGATTTGTGACCGTCGGATGTGCAATCTCCAAATCTATGGCAGGGATGAATTGCGGAGATCGAATGGAGAATTAAATATCGCGCTAGTTCCAATCCCTCAATTAGTCAGGACCGTCCGATCTTATATCTTCGAAGATCGACGATTGTGGTTGACTCACCAACAACACACAACTTCCAATTGTGGAGTTTGGGTGACGAATTAAATCACTCGCAAGTTGTAGTTCTGCAATCATCGTTGACCGTTGATCTTCTTCGAGAATCTCCACAACCGTTGGATCACTTTTGAGTGGAAGGATAGGATAAGCGAGGTAAAGAGGCAATGAGTTCGAATATCCGAATACCCGTCGATCATCGGATAAACCCAAATTCCTGTCAGCCGTTGGATCATCTCAAAGTGGAAGGATAGGATAAATGGGGCTAAAAGGTTGAGATTTTGATTAGTCGAATACCCGTCAGTCGTAGGATTAAACCTGATTCCCATCAACCATCTCGTGTTAAATTGGAAGGACAGGATAAGCTACAAGAGCTACAACACAAACAGATTGAACCATCGATCTAAGATCATGATCAAACGAACATCCTTCACTTCGGGTCTAAAGATGTGAGGAATTTATGCTCCGTTAGTTTGAGATTTGAAATACCCGGAGCTTGGAAATATGAAGTGAATAAGGACCATTGTATTTGGAGGACATAACGAGGACCATTGGATCAGGGCTATTCATTATAGACCGCGTAAACAAATACACATGGCATAATCAGGTGATGACAAGTGTCAAGAGGAAATTGGGTCATGACATTTCAACAAGTGACGTAAGCAAGTTACATCACTCCGAGAGTTTTGCTTCGGGAGTTTTACCACCAACACTCACCCAAAGTCCCAAAGTCCTGAATGCCAAAGACCCAAAGTGGACACGAGACGTCCGATCTAAAGATCACTTCGGTAGCAGTCTCGACCGTCGATCTACTACAGTGGAAGGATAATGTAAATGAAAAATTTAACCGACAGAAAATAGTCTCCACTGTTGATGACTTACACAACAGGTGATCACTTCAGAGGAAAATGGAGCAACGTTTATTCGAAACCTCTAAAGTCCCGAACGTCGAAGTCCTGAAGAGGACACAAGTCGTCTGATCTGAAAGATTGCTTCATGAGTATTCTCAACCATTGATCATACTATAACGAAAGTTGAGGCCTGAGAATTTTGAAGCCCGTAAATGCGAAAGGATCTCGACCGTTAGTCCGAGGGGGACACGCGTCAGCTGTTTGTTAGCTCTGGAAGATTGATGTATGGAGGAAAGAAGGGGTTGAGACTCGAAATCTCCAAAGTTGAAAGACCTGAAGGAGATCTCAACCTTCGATCTTATGTTGGGTGTACTATCAACCGTTGATCAAAATACAGTGGAAGGATAGTGTAAGCATAATAGACAAAGTCGCGGAGTAAAAGGTGGCCATACATCACATTGCTTGATTAAGTCATGGCCATTGGATTAAGCAATGAAGGATAGACGTAACGATCATATATAACCATTGATCTGGTTTCGAGATATAATGGGAACCATTCAATCTGTTTGGGGATATCGTATTCAGGAAGATTTGAAATGTTGGAAGTCACGAAGACCCGAAGGGTGAAGACCCGAAGTCCCGACAATCATCCATTTCAGGAGATTAAATTGTGACAGTTGAATCAATAAATGCTCAAGATATCATCTCACCTAACATCTGGTCAACACCATTGGTCATATGGTAAAGAGATTTGAAAGGCAAAAATCAATGCATCGTTTAAATTATTAAGCATGTGGTTCTACGCCATTGATCATATGAAATGGTTTGAAGGAACCGTCGATCTCTATTATCACAGAGACGAAGGAAATCAATACATGAATGTGATCGATTTGTGAAAGGAAAGGGGATGCTAGGTGTAACACTGAAAGACCCAAATTGATGATCTCTGGTGGTCCCAAAAGTTATTGTAAATGAACAAGTTAGCACAAGCCGACTCAATAACTTAAAACAAGTTTTGAGCATAAACAAGTATAAATACACCATGATTGGTTTACCTGAAAAGGCGGGTGTGGATGAATCGTGGCTTGTGAAGTGAAGAGGAGGATCTGGACTTGAGTTCCGTGCGAATATAAGAGAGATGTAGAAGTGAAGAAGGTAAATATATCAGAGAAAAGATAAAGCGAAGAAGGCACAGATTTTGGAGAGAAGATGAAATGCGCTGATGAGTGTTTTATGATATACCTCTGATCATGAGATAGAGTTGATTCTATAATGGATCACTACTACTGAAGTTGAATAAACTCTAGTTGGATGGATTGGGTTCTATCAACAAGTTGGGTCTTGCAACAAGCTGGGTCTTTCCTAAGAGTTGGTGCTCTCTGAGGAGTTGGTGCTCCTTACTTCAGTTGGTGCTAAAAAAAATCAATTGATGCTGGGAAAATCCTCTTTCACGTATATTCATATCAATTATACAAAATCTTATACAAACATCTGGTGTCTCTGTTTCCATTATAATTATGATTTGATTGTTCTTAATCTATTCAAATATGTTTTAACTACTAACCTGTGAGAAGAAAAAGTTAGAATAGTCCACACACTAATCCACCCCCCCCTCTTAGTGTGGGTGGCGTGTTCAACATTTGGTATCATAGCAAGTTCCTTCAACACAGTTTAACCACTGGAAGGTAGATCCCGAAGAAATGGGTGGACAGATGGCTCTCTCCACAATTGAAACTCCCTTGTTTGATGGAACAGATTATTCCTTATGGAGAGAAAATATGAAACAATATTTGAAGTCAAAAGGTTTTGAAGTTTGGAATTCAGTAGTAAGCAAGCCCTGGGACTTAACTATATCAAAGAATCTATCCAAAATTACAGTCCAAAGAAGAGCAAGGAAGAACAATGAAGTGGCATTGAAGATTTTTCTCAATTGATTATCGGATACAGTCAAGGCAAGCATAGGACTATGCACATCCGCCAAGGACTTATGGATGAAGTTAGAAAATATATATCAAATCAAAGGTGAAGACACAGAAGACATTCCTATCAAGGATGAAGATGAAGACTCAACCATCAATAAAGGTATGGAATCTCCACAATATTTCGATTGCAATAGCAGTGATATTGAATCCTCCTCTACAAGTAAAGAAGAAGACTCAGATACAATAACAAAATGTTTTGTTAGCATTTATCCCATGGAAGAAGAAGAAGAAGAACTATCAAAGGCCAAACAAAAGGTTGATTGGAGTCTCTGTGAATACCTCTATGACCATAAGGAATCAAATTAAAGCTATCTTCATGACTACACTAAAGAATTTCTTGAAAATAGTCAAAAGCATGTCTTGGAAATAAAGGAAATGCTCAAGGAAAATGAAAAGATAATATATGAGCAGGACAATCAGTTAGAAGAGAAAGAAGAGGAGATTGAGAATCTGAAGAAATAAATTAGTCAACTAACAAAAAAGGAGAAGGAAGATGATGAGCTTAGCAATCAGAGGCATATCCTAGAAATAAAAGAAAAGCTCAAAGACAATGAATAAATCATATATGAGCAAAAGATTCAGTTAGAAAACAAAGAAGAGATCACAAGATTGAAAACAAAAGTTGTTGATATAACAAAAGAAAAGGAAGAGGAAATCGAGAGACTGAAAAATGAAATCAGTCAAGCAAAAAAAGAAAAGAAGGAAAATGATGAACCAAGAAAAAACCTTGCAGATATAAAAGAACTAAGGGAAAGCTATGTCAATATTAAAATCAAACTTGAAGAAGCCAAAAGGAGAGAGGAGGTAGTAAGGAACCGGTTGGAAAAAAAAAATCATGTCATGAGCTGGAAGCAGAAGTTGTGAATCTTAGAAAGAAGGTTGAAAAGTCAGACACCCAAATCAAGTTCTTGAACAAATCCATGACCCTGGATGAGATCTTGGATAGGCAGAGATCACCAAATGAAAAATCCGGTCTTGGATACAACAAGGAAGAAATCAGTACTCCTAATAAATCGGATACAGGTCCTACATTTGTTAAAGGTGAAAAAAAGTCTGACACAGTTCCTTCAGTTGTAAAAGATGAAGATAGGTCTGAAACAACTCCTTCATTTGTAAAAAGTGAAAGCAGGTATGACTCGGGTTCTTCACCTTCAAAGAATACAAGCAACGCTACAAAATTTAGAAGATCAGATCAAGGAAGACTTCCAGAAGCTATTGATATACCTCAAAGCAAGTTCAGAAGAGAGACACCTTCATGGATGAATCAAAGAAGGTATGAGAGTGTCTTTAACAATTATTGTTTTTCTTGTAATGAATATGGTCATAAAGCCTTGGATTGTAGGCATCATTGAAGAAAACAATTTGGTGGGTTCAACAACAATATAAGATGTTGGAACTGCAATCATGTTGGACATATTGTTGCACATTGTTACACTATGAGATGCTATATTTGTGGTGGATATGGCCACAAAGCCTATAACTATTGGAACTCAAGAAAACTGTCAATGAGAAATACTTCATATAGTACGACAAAAGGAGTAAATGGAACATGGAAAAAAAATGAAGTTGCAGTAATAGAAGATCAGAGAACAAAGTTCAATAAACCAGGACACTCAGAGATGTGGGTAGAAAATACTGAACAAGTGAACATGAGTGAAGTTAATTGTTGCAAAAAGAATTGCAGTCATGTGACAAGCATAGTATAAAGTTGTGTGAGACAAATTTAGAGCAATGAATAGTAAAGATGCATCTTGGATAAAGACGGATACATTTGGTTAGAGATCGATGAGAATCAATGGGCAGATCCATGAGTTGTTTGTATAAGATGAGCTACAATTGCACACTATTCCAGTAGGACAGTGACATCCGCAGAAGCAACATTCTGATGAACAACATGAGGTACATGACATCCTGTAGAGATAACAAGAAGAGAAACCCTGCCAGAAAAAGCTACCCTTTTAGAAAAAAAGGGGGAGAACAGTCAGTAAAAACTCAAGGGAATCTTTGGTTAGTAAATAAGAAAGTAATTAGATTAAGTCTTGAAAAGACTCAATCACTACAAAAATTTGTATCAAGAAGACTACGCATTTGAAACACAAAAATCCCAAACAACTCAGATAAGAAGTTAGTTAACAGGGGAAGAAACCTTGTCAGGAAGAACTACCTTTTCAGAAACAAAGGGGGAGAGTAGTCAGAAGCGGAGAGAGAGCATATTGATAGGGGGAGTCATTCAGTTATGGTAGGCAAAACATGATTCCAGGAAGAGTTACCCAAGCTCAGATTCTGGTCAGTAATATACAGAGCTTTACTACAGGAGGAAAAACCCTTTTCCATTGATGTCAAAGGGGGAGAGAAATTTCATAAGAAAAAAACTTCATAAGAGGAAAGCATCATCACAGGGGGAGTTTGTTATATGAAGTTAGTGTGTTTCCCTCAATGACAAAGGGGGAGATTGTTGGATATATTGTCATTGATGTCAACAGTCGATGTGATGATCTGTTGTTAATAATAAATTACCACTGATGAGATTGTCATTGATGTCAACAAGTATATCAGTTAGCAGAAGATCTCAAACAATATGTCGAGATTGAAAGCGTAAGCTCAAAAGGAGGAGCGAACAATATAAAGATCAAAAGATCAGAAGGGAAAATGTAGTACGTTAGCAAATGCAGAGAAAGGCTTAACCAATTCATGATTATTGTTGATCATGATAGGATCAACAATATTCCTATGATAAAAGATCAATAGGGTTAGCAAACACATAGATCAAAGCTCGGAAGGAAAAAAGCAAGCTTAGGGTGAGAAGCTTCAGTAGCCGTTCGAGAAAGAGTGAGAGGCCTCAGCAGTCGTCTGATCAAGGTTAACCATGTTGATCATCTAAATATAATGGACATCAGTCATATGAGTGACCGTGGGCTTGAGGATCGTAGGAGGATCGTGACCGTCGGATATACAAGACAGATCAACGACAGGGATGAATTGCAAGGAGCAAAATAAGAATTAAAGAACTCGCTAGTTCTAATCCCGCAATTGGTCTAGATCATCAAATCTCATAGACTCGGAGATCGACAACTGTGGTTGATCCAACAAGCGATCAGATTAAGTCAGATTGAGTTGTGACCGTCAGATGCGCAATCGCCAAATCTACGGCAAGGATGAATTGTAGAGATCGAATGGAGAAGTAAATATCATGCTAATTCCAATCCCACAATTAGTCAGGACCGTCTAATCTTATAGCTTCGAAGATCGACGATTGTGGTTGACTCACCAACATCGCACAACTTCCAATTGAGGAGTTTGGGTGACGAATTAAATCACTCGCAAGTTGTAGTTCTGCAATCATCATCGACCATTGATCTTCTTTGAGAATCTCCACAAATGTTGGATTGCTTTTGAGTGGAAGGATAGGATAAGTGAGGTAAAGAGGCAGTGAGTTCGAATATCTAAATACTCGTCAATCATCGGATCAAACCCGAATTTCTGTCAGCCGTCGGATCATCTCAAAGTGGAAGGATAGGATGAGCGGGGCTAAAAGGTTTAGATTTTGATTAGCCGAATACCCGTCAGCCATCGGATTAAACCCGATTCCCGTCAACCGTTGGATCATGTTAAAGTGGAAGGACATGATAAGCTACAAGAGTTGCAACGTAGACAGATCGAGCCGTCGATCTAAGATCCTGATCGAACTAACATCCTTCACTTTGGGTCTAAAGATATGACGAACTTATGCTCCGTTAGTTTGAGATTTGATATACCCGGAGCCCGGAAATCTGAAGTGAATAAGGACCGTCGGATTTGGAGGACATAACGAGGACCGTTGGATCAGGGCTGTTGATCAAAGACCACGTCAGCAAATACACATGGCATAACTAGGTGATGACAAGTGTCAAGAGAAAATTGGTTCGTGCCATGTCAACAAGTGACGTAAGCAAGTTACATCACTCTGGGAGTTTTGCTTCGGAATTTTTACCACCAGCACTCGCCTAAAGTCCCGAAGTCCCGAATGCCGAAGACCTGAAGTGGACACGAGATGTTCGATCTGAAGATCACTTCGGTAGCAGTCTCGACCATCGATCTACTACAGTGGAAGGATAGTGTAAACAGAAACGTTAATCGACAGCAAGCGGTCTCCACTATTGATGACTTACATAACAAGTGATCACTTCGGAGGAAAATGGGGCAGTGTTTATTCGAAACCTCCGAAGTCCCGAAGCGGACATAAGTCGTTTGATATGAAAGATCGCTTCGGGAGTATTCTCAACCATTGATAATACTACAGCTAAAGTTGAGGCCTGAGAATTACGAAGCCCGGAAACACGAAAGGATCTTGACTGTTAATCCGAGAGGGACACGCATCAGCCATTTGTCAGCTCTGGAAGATTGACGTACGGAGGAAATAAGGGGTTGAGACTCGAAATCTTCGAAGTCGAAAGACCCGAAGGAGATCTCGACCATCGATCTTATGTCAGGTGTACTATCAACCGTTGATCAAAATACAGTGGAAGGATAGCGTAAGCATAATAGACAAAGTCACGGAGTAAAAGGTGGCCATACATCTCATTGCTTGATTAATTCATGGCCGTTGGATTAAGAAATAAAGGATAGACGTAAGGATCGTATATAACCATTGATCTGGTTCCGAGATATAATGTGAACCATCCAATCTATTTGGTGATATCATATTCG
The DNA here is from genome assembly GCA_900067695.1 of Picea abies. Classification (NCBI taxonomy): domain Eukaryota; kingdom Viridiplantae; phylum Streptophyta; class Pinopsida; order Pinales; family Pinaceae; genus Picea; species Picea abies. Next base: position 4,276 of record CBVK0101678339.1, on the reverse strand, counting down.
GGAAGATTTGAAATGTTGGAAGTCACGAAGACCCGAAGGGCGAAGACCCAAAGTCCCGACAATCGTCCATTTCAGGAGATTGAATCGTGACCGTTGAATCGATAAATGCTCAAGAGATCACCTCACCTAACATCTGGTCAATGCCATTGGTCATATGGTAAAGAGATTTGAAAGGAAGAAAGCAATGTGTCGTTTAAATTATTAAGCCTGTGGTTCTACGCCATTGATCATATGAACTGGTTTGAAGGAAGCGCCGATCTCTATTATCATAGAGACAAAGGAAATCAATACATGATTGTGATTGATTTGTGAAAGGAAAGGGGATGCCAGGTGTAACGCTGAAAGATCCAAAGTGATGATCTCTGGTGGTCCCAAAAGTTATTGTAAATGAACAAGTTAGTACAAGTTGGCTCAATAACTTAAAAAAAGTTTTGAGCATAAACAAGTATAAATACACCATGATTGGTTTACTTGAAAAGGCGTGTATGGATGAAGTGTGGCTTGTGAAGTGAAGAGGCGGATCTGGACCTGAGGTCCATGCGAATATAAGAGAGATGTAGAAGTGAAGAAGGTAAAGATACCAAAGAAAAGATAAAGCGAAGAAGGCGCGAATTTCAGAGAGAAGATGAAATGCGGTGATGAGTGTTTTATGATATACCTCTGATCATGAGATAGAGTTGATTCCATAATGGATCACTACTACTAAAGTTGAATAAACTCTAGTTGGATAAACTGGGTTCTATCAACAAGCTGGGTCTTGCCTAAGAGTTGGTTTTCTCCGAGGAGTTGGTGTTGAAACAAATCAGTTGATGCTGGGAAAATCCTCTTTCACATATATTCATATTACTATATTCATATCAATTATACAAAAGCTTATACAAACATATGGTGTCTCTGTGTCCATTGTAATTATGATTTGATTATTATCAATCTGTTCAAATATGTTTTAACTGCTAACCTGTGAGAAGAAAAAGTTAGAATAGACCACACACTAATTCACCCTCCCCCTCTTAGTGTGGGCAGTGTGTTCAACAGAATATTCGAAGGCATACCAGATCTACATCTCTGGTTAGAGACAAATTGAGGTGAGTAGAGATGTCATCTTTGATGAAGATATAGTCTTTCAAAGATCCATAGAATCTCAAATGGAGATTGACAGTGAGTCAGTACCCTCTCCCCCTTCAACAGTTCAAAGGGAGACAACCATTGTTCGAGTTGATCCGGTTATTCCAATTTCTCTAGTTGATCTCCACAGAGACATTGCAGTAGGCCATAAAAGGCCAGCCTGGGCTCGACAAACTCTGCAGGAGGCAGAGGGACATGCAGCTCCTCGAGGCACATTTCGAGAGAGAAAGAAACCAAAGAGATTTTCTAGCTATTTTTCATCCATGAGCCACATCATTGATACTGAGCCTTCTTGTCATGGAGAAGTAGAAGGTCAGTAGGTATGACAAGATGCCATGGAAGAAGAGTATCGGTCCATCCTGAAGAATGATGTGTGGGATATTGTTCCGAGACCAGAAGGGAAGTCTGTAGTGACTTCCAAGTGGATATATAAGATCAAGCATGCAGCTGATGGAAGTGTCGAGAAATATAAAGAGAGATTTGTAGCAAGAGGATTCTCACAGGTAGAGGGAATTTATTATGAGGAGACATTTTCTCGAGTATCCCAATACACTTCCATCTGTACTATCATTGGACTAGCTGCATCCATGGGTTGGAAAATACATCATATGGATGTAAAGACAATCTTTCTCAATGGTGAGATTGAGGAAGAAGTTTACATCGAGCAGCGAGAGGGATTTGTGATACATGATGAGAAATCTCATGTGTGTAGGTTGAAGAAATCCCTGTATGGACTAAAGCATGCACATCGTTCTTGGTATGAGAAGATGGATGGATTCCTGATGAGTTTGGACTTCAAAAAGAGTGTTGGTGATCCAAACCTATATTATCACATTGTTGGTGATCCAAACCTATATTATCACATTGTTGGTGACGAGTTCCTGATCTTGGTCCTGTATGTAGATGATTGATTCCTCATTGGTTCAAAAAGACTTATTGTTGAATGAAAGCATGCATTGACTTTTGAATTCAAGATTAAGAATCTGGGTATGATGCACTACTTCTTGGGACTAGAAGTATGGCAGAGGATTGATGAGATTTTCACGAGTCAAGGAAAATATACAGTGGAGATATTGAAGAAGTTTGGTATGACAGACTGCAAATCCATTCCTACACCGATGGTGATGGATTTGAAGAAAATGAACGAGGATTCTACTGATTCAGACGAGATCGAACCACATTTATACCAACAATTGATTGGATCATTGATGTATCTGGTTAATACCAGACTTGATATATGATATGCAGTGAATGTACTTAGTTAGTTCATGAGTCAACTGAAACAGACTCACTGGATAGCAGTGAAGCTTGTATTGAGATATCTACGAGGCAAAGTTGGATATGACCTGAGATATGCCTCCAGTGTAGACATGAGATTGCAGGGATATGTCGATGCCGATTGGGCAGGGAGCACAATGGACCGGAAGAGCACATCCAGTTGTTATTTTACCTTGGGGTCTGCCATGGTTTCTTGGTGCAACAGGAAACAAAGCTCTGTGGTTTTGAGTACCGCATAAGCAAAGTATATAGCGTTGAGTGTGGCAGTTCGCGAAGCAGTGTGGCTTCGCAAGCTCCTGACAGATTTATTTGATCATGAGATGGATTCTACCATTATTCATTGTGATAACCGGAGTTGTGTGAAGCTCTCTGAGAATCCTATGTTTCATGATAAATCGAAACACATTGAGATAACATATCATTATATCAGAGACATGGTGTAGAGGAAAGCAGTACACATGCAATACCTTCCTACACATCAACATATTGCAGATATCTTCACCAAACCGCTTTCCAGGACAAATTTTGAGTACTTATGTGAGAAACTTGGCCTGGTGGAGAATGCCTCCCTAGCTGAGAGGGAGTGTTGATGATTGCAACATTGTGAGACATCCTCCAGGATACATTCTCCTCTGTGACTAAGTTGAGTCAACCTGAGAGGGAGTGCAATGTTAGGCATACCCACGTGATGGGGCATTGTTCTCCTCTTTGTGAGAGTTGAGTCGTCCCCCAGTGGTTGGGGCATTGTTCTCCTCTAGAGAGTTGAGTCGTCCCCTAGTGGTTGGGTGTGTCCATGTGATGGGTGTATCGTTCTCCTCTATGTGAGAGTTGAGATGATGTGGTACTCCAGATGATTCTGTTGAGTATGATGTTCTTGTGGCTAATCACAAGTGGACGTGTCCCTAGTGGTTGAGCACTAGTGGATGTGTGGATCCCTTGCTATATTGTCTAAGTGTAAGATTTACTTCTAATCCTAATTGTGATGTAAAGGGTACAAGTCGGCCCCATCATATGTGAAAGATAATTAATGTTTATTGTTATAATTAATTATTTTATGAATTATTGAGGTCGGCCCTATTGTGCCAATAGACACAACTTTTATTGTGTCTAGGTCTAGTATAAATATAGGTGATTTCCCCATTGAGGAAACACTTTCACACACAATTCACTTGCCAGTTCGAAATTTCAGCAAGCACACTTTAAGGGATGAAGTTCACACCTCTCTTGGGTGCAAGTTTTAAGGTAGTAGAGCACCCTCTTGTGTGCATTAGGGTTTTATGGTTGGGGGATCTTCTCTTGAGAATATAACAAACGATTGTTGGGTTTTCTTCCCTTGAGTAGAAGGGTTTCCCGGGATATTTCTTGTGTTCTTGTGCATGATACTTCTTCTTGTGATCTTGGTTATTACAACACTTGTGAATGGTGTAGCTGCATTTGTTTATGGTTCAAGCAAATGGTAAAATGAAATAAACCTCATGCTTAAGCCTAGCATAGTGAAAATTCAACACAACTGAGGCATAGTACATAGGGGTAGTTAATTCAGGTTATGTGGCTACAACATTTTCTCACTGAGTTGGGCATTCAGTTTCATCGGTTGATCGTCATCTGGTGTGACAACCACAGCACTAAGAGATCTAGTTTAGAGGCAACGGACGAAGCACATCGAGATCCACATGCACTACATCTACACGAGGGGATCATCGACCTGTAGTTTTGTCCTTCAGCAAAACAAACTGCAGACATTTTCACCAAGACCTTCACACTGAGTAGAAGTTCAACTCTCTGCGAAGTCGTCTTGGAGTGCAGGACACAGTTGCCTAGCAACTGTCAGTTCTTCTTTTTACATACATTGTACTTTGAGGAGGGGGGGGGG